>WJEZ01001360.1:0-18054 GCA_009869925.1 Thalassaphorura encarpata | reverse complement strand
AAGCACTCACTCCTCCTATCCTCTCTTCAGTTTCAACTTGAGCATGTCATCAACTCTACTCAGTTGACATATTGCCCTCTCGGGACCTTTGGTCCTTTCTCCATCCGAAAATGAGCTTCAAATTTTTCCTATTTCTTCCTCTCGCGGACCGACAACGTAAATTTGACTTTCTCTTATCGCTTCGGACGTCCAATGCTTTAGCTTTAGTTTTAGCATGAGTAGCACAGACAAGTCCAGTCTCTAGTGGAATTTGAATAGAAGCAACCAGATCCAACGATTCATCTCAACGACCAAATATTTCATTCTAGATTTTATTACCCGGATGGCCACTGCATATGGGAAACAAGGCAAAAGACCACATTGTGGACGGGAAACATATTATCAATGTATTTCCTCATTTCCTTTGCTATACATACTTAATACATGCGAATCTCATATCAGGAGCGCCACACATGTAGTTAAATTTCAGACTGACTGCAGAGGCCATTGCCATTGTCTGCTTTCTTTTGTCCATTGTGAATTTGATACATACACAACATTGACTTTGTGTACTTGCTATGCTGGAGCCTGACTTTTATGGTCAGTGGCTATTCAAAGAGTAGAAAACATTTTACTACAACAAACGAACAAGGACTTGAGTTTTTCTTGAGTTGGAAAGGTTACTTGATAAAAAAATTTCATTTTTCTATGCTTGAGTCAGTAGTAGGACGACTGGCATAGCCAGACCACATGGGGATCACACTTGGCTCTCGTACGTTGTATGCCATGCCATACTTTCTCTCTTGATATGATTATTATTACGAAGTTTATATTTTCACACGTCTTTTGTGCGTGTGACATGCGGCGGCTCTTCAGGGACTGTCACGGTGGAAGGAAATAAAATATTTTACTCCATCAACTCAAGTGTGTGTTGTGCGTCCTGAGTTTTTGTGCGCGGCTCAGCACGCACGCAGGCACGCACGGCGGGTTTTGAACTCCAAGCTTGAATATTAGCAGCGCAGCATAAGCGCAACTTTTCTGTGCGCATTTACCCTTCTCTGTCTAAATTCCCTGTGCCACCTCGAGGCTGTCAATCAAAAACTTGGGGTGGGTAGATTACCATTTCTAACATGAACATGAAATCCCACTTTCCTTCACGTCTTTTGTTCAAAACGTGGAAGAAAGGAAGGAAAGAGGAGGAGGAAAGTTTAAGCTTAAGTAGGTAATAAGTTTGAAAAAAGCTTCTTCACACTCTTCCTCTTTCGACCTACTCTCATATAAATTCTCTGGCTAGTTCGACTTGGACTTTCTCAGTATTATATCCGAAACTGATAAAAACATTCCTCTAAAATTTCAAAAATTAATGGTAACAATTAATGTTAATTATTATTATGCTTCGTTTCAAGGTAAGTTATTAGCATAAATAATTTTAATTGACACAGAAAGGAAAGAACAAGACGAATTGGGTGATAATACGAGGACATGTTGTAAAATCAATAGGCACTCAGCCATACCATCATGCTTACAAGGAGTTTTAGCATATGATTAAATAAATGGGGAGCTGAAAATGGGCATTGTGTGTGTGCTCAATTGATTTTAGCTCTCGTCAATATTGACACCTTCCATCTACCACAGTCGGTCGACCACTACTCACCACTAAGCTAAAACACATTTTGGTTCAACAGACTGTGACCAACCGTCGGCGTGACAAAACTACCCTGACGTTCTCATTGTCATACTACTATGATCAACTTTAGATAGAGCCTAGACCGACCAAACCAAATTTGTGTAATCGACCCATGCCAGTCAGTCACTCGACTACGTACGCCAAAGGCGGAAATGCATTTAGCTAGCTAGCACAAATTTAAGAGAAGAGAAAACCCGGGTATTGTAAATGTAAGGACAGTAATGGGTTGAGGGAAGGATAATGGGGAATCTGGGGTCATTTCCTAATATTTGGTTGAGTGCAGAACCCCTGAACAAGGTGGCATTCATTCTTCCCTCAATTTTCCTCAAGGTGAGATAACATTAGTGCGAAAATGAATGTCTCAAGAGATGCATTACCATTCCCATTAACATAGCCTCAGAATGGTCTTTCCCTAGAAGGCTCACTCAGTATACGTATGGCATTTCATTCCAAGCAAAGTAAAGCACAGCAGAGCAAAACACTAATGCAACTTCCTCCATTTCTACAATACATGGCGATCCTAGCCAACACTAGTCGTCGGTCTGAATTGGCAAATGGACAAAGTTTCACCCATTGTACTTCCACACTCACATTTCTAAACCCGAGTAGAGGGTGAAAGTCACCAGGAGTTCATGTAGTTCAACATTCACCTTTGCCAAATCGTCCCTCGCACTTTACTTAATGCAAATATCAAACATTAATGCTCCAACTTTATAACACCCACACACTACACACGAATCTACGATTGTTTCCTGCCTCCAATTGATTTTACCAAATACAAACCACACATTTAATTCAATAGTCTTAACCTTACGTTAGCATCTTAACCAAATTCTATATGTCGATGCAATACAGAAATTTAATACCTGCGTGACCTGAAATGAAAATTCTACTAGTAAAATATAAAATATACAAAATATATTTATAAATTAAGTTATAGAATACATTTTTAGGGCATGATGAAGTGTTGTTGGCCTTTTTGCTTAGATATGTGTTGAAAAATTTGTTTTTATATCCATTTTATATATGATGGTATTTGCATTTACAATTTGCGTATAATGCAACAATACTCAGAATTGACTTGAAGTTCCAATGAGATCATTTGGCAGACACAAGAAATGAAAAGGTAGTTCTTTGCATTTCTCCGCATGATGGCTAAAGTGAAGACGGGAATTCAAACATGGATTTGACATGGCCTCTATGCATAAGCTTAGATTTCTTCCTAGCAGCCCAGCGTATGTCGTACGTTTGCAGGGCATGTGTGTCATTAAGGGAGTTGTAGTTGTATAGTGTACGTACATACTACGTCCTCCGTGCGTAGTAATGTAATCCAGTTTTGTTGGAAGGAAAAAGTGTCAAGTGCCAAATCGTGTTTCATGTCACACTCACCCAGAATAGGAAAAACGGAAACTGAGCACATTTGTATTCACCCACCCACCGTTGAATATTAGATGAGACTTGGTTCTAGCATGGGTTTTCTTGAGCCAACCAACTCAGTTCCGTCCTTATTTGCAAATCATACAAATCCAAATCCAGGAGAGTAATCGTGGGTTGGTGACTCGTGCACTGACCTCTGGGATAGGGTAGCAAGCAAAGAGTTCAAAGGCCAACTCAAGTCCTAAAGAATGAAAAAGGCATATGGTTATATTATATCAGATTAGCATTCACCCTGGCCTATCCTCTTGGAGTTTTCCCCCATCATATCAGAAACGTTTGTATTGAAGAGATTCTCTTCTTGTGGAGATTTGGTAGGGTAATACTATCCAATGTAATGTAATATAATGTAATGAGGTTTTCATTCCAATTCCAATTCCAAAAGCCTAAGGAATATTTGATAGTGCGTGCCCTAGCCCCAGCCGTGCTTTCCCTTGATGGGTATCGTCGTAAACTGTGCTCTGTTTACACAAACGTCTATTGAAGGAAATTCGAAGCTTGAGGAGCCAGCCAGAACCACAGCCGTTTGGCAATGAGAATGAGTTTTTAGGAGACTGTCTGGGATGCCGATGGCAATGGCGTTCCTTCCTTCGTCTACGCTATCGTATCGTATGTGTTTAATTAAAGAGGAGAAACGGCGCGACTGATATTTATTGTTCAAACCCATTATTCTAGACTTGAATGGGGGAGAGGGTAATTTCTAGGGTCTAATGTATGGTTCAGGATTCAACAAAGAAGAACTGCTAACGGTTGGACTGTTCGTGGGAGACCCAAGAATGATATTCCCTTCAGATCTTTGCCCATTCCAGCAAACACCGATTGCCCAAGCCAAGCTTAAGCTTGGATTTTAGCTAGGCTTTGGCTAATAACGGCTATTTGCCTTGTGTTGAGCCTTCTTCAGACTTTTTAGCATTCTCAGACTTTGGTTCTTTCTTCGGACTTATAAACAAATCAGCCATAGCAATTCGTAGCGTAGGGCTTCATTTTTAAAAAAAAAACGCACAGTTGATTGAGCAGGGTAAGCAGTTCTTGGGCTAGTTTTCTTATCATTACAAATTTATCATGTCCTATTCTAACTCCAAGCCAAGGTAGATCGATCATGTAGGAAAACCTTGTTTTTTAATTTAAACTTTTTAAATTAAATTCTGGACTTGGCAAATAAAGGAGGGTCGGGATGGGCCAGACCGGGTCTTTTATTCAGGTCTCCGGTGATAATGTAAGGTTTCTATGGAACTCTACGTCAACTACATTGCAACCCCCTTTCTCTATTCTCTGCTTTCCCATATTGTTTAGGAGATAAAAGAGACTGAAAAAGTGAAGTGGTTATATTTCCAAAACTAATTTGTTTCACGGTGGAAAAACTCTTTTGTTTTTCCCTGTCTCTGTCCCTTTATTGCATTTGTCAGAAGACCAGGGCTGAGCTGGGCAGATTTGTAGGCTATACTTCAAAATAAATAGGACTTTGCATTGTACAGTTCATTTTTAACCCTCATTTATAGTAAAATTGAACAAGCGTACGATCGAGAAGTAATTTTTTCTTAAAGTCTGCAAAAATTTAGCAGGTAAATCTTGTATAGACCAAACCAAGCAGAAAATGTCGAACCGGATGCTTAGTTTGAGAAATCTCTTAAAATAAATTGACTTTCCCTTGAGTTAGACAAGGGGTCACGTCGGAGAAAGTATAAAGAGCAAACTATGTAATGTGTTGTTGTACAGCACAGCGTCCTGTCTGCCTTGAGATGCATTCACCTACGGAAATGAACCCACAAGACTCTTTTCCGGTCCTCCCCTTTTCATCTTGATATATAAATAAAGTGACGCCTGAGGTTAGGTTAGAAGAAGCTAAGAACAACAAAGGAAAATCTATGATTAAATAAAGAGTCACAGAGTGAACCAATCCACATCCATTCAACCTTACACATCCTCCGGCAACTTATCATCATCTCCTTACGCAGAAGAGAACTCAATTTTCTTCCAACCAAATTCTCAACCATAAGCATTTGAAGGTAGATTCAAGGCATGGAGAACAAATTTCATTTTGAGTGCATATTAGTATATTCATTTTTTGCCTAGAAACATAATTTTCTCAAATATTCAAGATAACTTGTCATTTGAAGGTAGATTCAAGGCATGGAGAACAAATTTCATTTTGAGTGCATATTAGTATATTCATTTTTTGCCTAGAAACATAATTTTCTCAAATATTCAAGATAATTTGCCATATAACCACTGTTGAAATGGGTAGATGGTTTAATTAAGCAGATGAATACATTATGCATTTTCGTTGTATTAAGCAGGAAATAATTTGTGTATTTTGTTCTTGTGGTGAATATTTTGTTACAAGATTACTGGAAAATTTTACACTTGTACTTGAATTACCATAATTTGTTTACTCATACAAAATTCTTATTCTAAAAAGAAACAATGAGGGGCTTAACTAATATTTTTTGTCTTTATAAAGGCAGAAGCCCTGCATCTAGGTTTTACGTAGAGAGAAATAAATGAGGATAAAGTGAAAGAAGAGAGGGAATTGGGTTTAGCTGGCTCAGATCTAGCAGCAGCTCAGCTCCTTTCATTTGAGTTAGGAAGAAAATAATGAAGTTCCTATGAAACCTGAATCCACTCGACAAAGGAGAAGAAAACTCTGGGAGTGAGTTGGATTAATTTCATAAACGTCAAGCCATTATTATTATTGTAGCAGAGAAAATAATAGGGAAGGCGGTTGTCATTCCACTCTGAAATTCTCAATCTCTTTTCCCTCCTGTATGGACTTCTGGGTAAAGAAGAAAACAGTCTGTCTAGGCTCTCGTAGGTTCAGCTGATTAGATTTCCGGTTAGAGAGTAGAGTCGGGGGATGTTTATTTCCGGTTCAATAGTTTCCTTAAGGAAGGAAATCACGAACAGAAGGAACCATTCGTAGTCTACTCGTCATATATTGATTTTAATTTTTTGTATTTAATTTATTTAGTGCTAATGGTTTATTATTTTTGTTTGTTAATTTTGTAAACCCAAAAGAGACTAATTTACTTAGGCCAATAGCTTCAAATTAATTGTAGGGATAATTCATGAATTTATTGGTGAATAAAAAGTAATATAATATGATAAAAATTGCTCAAAATCTTTCCCTCCACACCAGACCCTGGTTTGAAGATCTGGGGTGTATAATTGGCAGTCTCATTAAATTATAAAATATAACCTAAGCTTCCTACTTGGAGCATCTGATTATAAATTTACCCTCACACATTGTTAAAACGACAGCATGGAAAATATCTGAAAGTGTAGCAAGCCAGGATTTTAGTTGGTTGCTGGTAGAAACGTCGGTGACGGCGGGTGAGAAGGAATGATGGTCCATCCTTGTCTCTACTTTCACATCATTGCCCATTAGGGTGCATCAAGAAAGTCCCTCTTTCGTGATTATCACGACCAGAAAATGATACCCGCTGGGAATCCATCTCCTCATCCGACTCAGGGTTAGTATCCTATTAACTATAGCAATAGACAAGAGAAAGCAAAGGCAATGGTAGCAAAGACCTGAGAAGTTGTTTCTTCATTTTGGGTGATTCGTGACCTTTCCAATCCTCCTCCCTTCCCTCCAAACCAATTTCTTTCTCCGTAAAACTTGTTTTATTTATCTGAGGCAAGACTAGAAATTTACGCGAAGAGTAGTAGATTAGAACGGACACACGGACTGGGTCCATGTCCCGTATGTCCGGTGTGGTCTACACTACAGCATGTAATATGCAGTACAGCACTCAAAAAGAAAATTCCTTGAGTGGCTCTTGTGTCATGGCCCAATCTAACCCCTGTACAAAACACACTCGTGATATTTTCTCGAGAGAAGAAAAAATTCATTGATAGGGTATATGTGACATTAAACCTACTTTTTGGGTTGATTCTTCACCCAGCAGCAACCACAGGACCAAGTTTTTTTTCGTTCTCACGAAAGATAAAATGAGAAAAAGAGATGCGTGTGCACAGAGAAAGAATACTTAAGACTTACAAGTAGAATAAGATAGGAAATAAGAGAAAAGAGGAAAAAAAGTACAGAATGTCCGAATCATTTGAGTGACCACGTGGAATAACTTTCCCTCTCCCATCCCAATAGAAAGTAAGGGTTGAGGATAGTTTGGCAAGAGCAAGATAACAAAATGACAAAGTCAGAAATTTCACCCATATTTTTGCAACCAATTCTCTCTTATCTTCATTCTGACTTTGTCGACCCTCGAATGCCAATGCACCCATTCTCGCTGTAATTTGGAAGAATAATCGAGGAAATAGGAAATGGGGGTTGTGAATTTGAACTGAGCTGCTGGCTGGACACAGATATCGAAATAATCATAGGGGTACCTCACAATTTCATTACAGTGTGATCTCAGGCAACCTTAAAAATATTATTTAGCAAATTTGATGCTATAAATTTTAGGATCGAGACCATTATCACCGTAGAATGCTCCCACATAGTTGAATTAAGACATTCTATCAAGTTTAGAGCAGATTACTCTAATCACGTAAGAATGAAGAATTCTAGAGTTAAAGTTGGTAGTTGGCCCCTATCATTTTGACAATCGTAGAGAAATGGTCCGAAGAAACTTGAGTCTGATCACTCAGCCTATTCGTTATCTCAATTCCCTTGACATTTCATATCTTCGTCAGCAAGTTAAACTGTCATCGTCTGCACAAATTTGGGTCTCGATAAGAAAATACTAAAGATTAAGCTCATACTTTTCAAGCAAGAAACTCAATTCTCTACGTTAACTTCTAAAGCGGGCTAACACCTCATGATTTTAGTTCATAATGAAGAAACCGGTCAAAGTAAGTAAAATCTGATGATTCGACTTTTCCACGTAGGGTAATTATATTCTCATTAGAGAAAGAATTGTTTTGATGAGCTGAGTTGAGCAAGTCGTGTGAAAAAGTAATTATGTCAATTAAATACAGCATAAAGTTTGTATTTGTCAAATAATAAATGATCAACCTTTTTATATGGCACACAAGTCCCAGTAGTTTGAAATTTTCGTGCCTAAACTGTCAAATTCAAGTGGAACCGCCTTCAACTTTGTTTGTCCATTCAAGAGTCCAATTCTGAATGCCAACGCCAACTAAATTAGAGTTACATGGAAAGTCCATTCCCATTGGTCAGCAACGGACAAGACCAACATGATTAGTTGGCAGTTGGCACTGCACAATGGAGCTGGCTTCTATTTCTACTGTAATGAATGCAGAAATGCGGGTGACACAATGGTGTCTGGTAAAATATTTAGTTTATAGTTGGACAGCATTTGAAGTCAGCCCATTGTCATTGTCAGTCAGCATTAAGCACAAAAGGTTGTTGGAGGAACCGATAGGGGAAAGTCCATATAGTCGTATATCCGAGAAAGTACATTATAAGGTATTTTGCGTAATGAGTTTGGAACAAATTTCATCCCAAAGTCTTTCTCTCCCTTAAATCAGTGAAATACGTCGAAAAGGCGGAGCCCTTCCCACGCCTCTTTTATCCCATGTTACTTTCATCCCATTAAAAAGACGTTAATTTTCTTTTTTTTCTTCTCCCACTCTCTCGCTTTCTTTTCATCCATTCAACTCTTCAGTCCTTTCGTCTAGCGTATACGTCTAACATGGAGAGAAACATGCGACCGCAAGAACTTCATTCCTAAATTTCACTTTTCCTTATTCTTCTCTCGCTTGGTTAGCCTTAATGACTCAATACCAAGCTCAGCAGCTTACTTTCGGCGAGATAGTGAAAAAATATCAAACGACGGTTTACAAGAGCAATGCTGGAGCTCCTTGCTACTTCATATTAGTTTAAAGTTGTTTCAAATAACAGAATAAATTAAAAATTTTGAGAAAATAATTAAGACATATTTATTTAAAATAAGCACTTAAATCACAATATTTCCTTCATAAAAAAATAATTTAACAGAGAAATCTGTAGGATGCTTATGAATATTGAATAATTCTTAATTTTTAATTCTCTAAAATATGATAATATATTTAGCAGTTGATTAGAGCTCCTTGAAAACTTTCCGCACGTCTGTCTATGGTGAGAAAAGAATAGAAACGAAAAGTGGAGAGAAAATTGTTGTGAACGGTAAAAATCCCATGGACACGCCTTTTCCTCTGCTCTGCCAGGATCCGGAGTTTTCTTCTGCGAACAGGGAAAGGGAATTTCTTTCTCCGCCTTTTCCCTTCTTATCTAGAGATGAGAGAAAGGTCTTAAATGTGAAATAACTTTGATTTACTCTCCCTTGACTTCTTCACTTTGAGCAATTTAGTGTCATGTGTGTTTCTTCACAAGGTGGTGTCTTCATCTCTATTAAATTTAATGGCTTGAGCATACAGACCACCAAAACTGCATTTACTCATGGGATTCTCAGCCTGTCTCTCTGTCCTCCCGTTCTTTCCTTTTTCTTTCCTAGCTCAGCTGAATCACTCGTATTTAGTTCAATTCTCACAGCTTATTCAATTAAAATGAACGTCGAGAGAATTGAGCTAAGAAAACTATAAAAAATGAAGTTTTTATGCTGAGTTCGCGAACCTGGAATTACCTCTTGAGACGTACTCAGGTTTTTATAGTCTACTTACAAATCGTTCCAGGCAAATAATATGCTGGCAGGGTAATCAACAAAATAAGTATAATTTTCAAAAACTCAACAGGGTACTGATCGTGAAATTTTAAGATACTAATCCTTACGAGTATTTTAGTCCTGTAGACATTAAGGCTTTTGGAATAGCCCTCGTATGATCAATGGAAAAAATATGGTCGTAAAATGTCTCAAATCTTACACGAGCACAATACCCTTGGCAAGTAAAACACATTAGCTACATAAAAAAAGCTCATTTTGCTGAAAAGTGACTTTTTCCGGTTATTATGGACCAAGGTGTAGAGTGCTGTAATATTAAGCACTCAGATTCTGACTTGAGTTCCCCTGTGCTACTACTACTACTACTACTACTACGCCCTCCCATTTCTTGTAAACTCTTATGGTTACGGAGAAAAGAGCTTTATGTGGATTCACATGCGATTTTGTGATCCTTGGTGCAATTTTCTCCTCCTCATATTATGGGCACTTGGCTTAAAACTTACCTACTTTCCTCAACCAAGAACAACATTTACACTCACCATTAGAAAAAGTTAAAATGGGTACTAGTATTTTTTTTGGTTAGAAAATAAAGTGGGGACTAGGGACTTTGCTTTTAAGAACGGTTTTTCTTGGCTATTGGCTGAAATATATGAAGCATTATTACATAGTGTCGACGTCCCAGTTGACTGGACTTTTCTTCGGTGTGAAATTTCTTCATCTTTTCCTCAAACGAGATTTGTCGATGAAAGTGAGTGAGAGGAAGGGCAGCTAGTGTAGTATGTCTCTGTCCTTATTATTATTACCTCTACTGGGGGGACCCTATGGGGAAGGGGAGTCGAGATGAAAGATATGAGGATAATTTATCTTGCGGCTGATGGTTATGTGGAGAGCCAAAAACGAGGATGTGTCATCACATCTGCTGACCACTCATAAAATGTCCAATATTACCAAAAATGACTTCATCTCTCCAGGATGGAAAGACCTGGTCGGTCAGGCCACAGCATAGCAGCAGCAGCAGTTGGTCGTCTCCAATCTTCTAAAATAGCACACCATTTCCTCCTTGGCCAAACTCAAACCAAGTCACCCAGCTTCCTTTCCTCATAAAACTTCACAACAAAGCAATGTTCTGACTACTACTACTTCTGGGCAAGAGAAAACCTAGGTTCCTTTGCTTTCTCTTCTCTCATTTCATTTCTAATCTAATATTTAATGCGGAAGAAAGTTTTGGTTTTGGTTCCTTCATACTAAAACTAATGAGTTTCTCCATATACAAGGAACAAATATTAATAATGTAAAACTAGTTCTTCACTCTGACTACCTTTGAAATTGGTGGACAAATTTGAAGTCTAATTTTGAATCCAAGCACAAGCACATGACACGAGTGTTAAAATCAACGACAAGAGAAAGTACCAAAAGAATGAAATTTACAAGTCTGACACACACAACGGGTCTCCCTACAATTTCGAAACAAATTTAAAACTTGGCAAAATTATGAGACAATGGATTAGATCCGGCTAGGCCTGCTGCTCAACCCTTTGCCAGTTTAGAAGTTGAGTAAAGAAAAATCCAATTAACTAACTCATTCATCTTTAACCCTTTGCCTTTTCCTTTGCTTGGATGTTTAGCCCGTAGCATGAACATTTCTTTTGCTCTAGGCATGAATCCAAGTCACAACCCTATCTAAGCCCTAAAGATTTGTTTCAATACTCGTCGTCAGTCTTTTTTTCTTTGGATATAAGAAACGAAGAAAGGAAAAAACAGAGGTATAAATGTCTAAGTTGACGGGGAACAAATTGAAAGGGTAAAGAAATGTATGTCTCTTCCTATAGTCTGACTGTGGGAATTACTCAAGATCAGTCGCCTAAGTCTTCCCAGGCTTTGCCTTCTCTGTGTGTGTGTGTATTGTATATGAATCCAGATAGATATTCAACGATTCTCTCAGTTTCCTCAATAATATAAGAAAGAAAGACATTGAGAGTGACGTTAGAATACTTTGGAAGGTTCTTTAAACATGTGGAGCTCATCTGTAATTTTATTTCAAGTTGGTTCTTCTCGGATCTTCGGAAGGGATGGGTGCACATCTGTGATCTGACGTGAATACACTCAAAGAGACAGTTCCCAGCTGACGTGTGAGAAGAGAACAACTTGACGGCTTCGCTTGAACGACAGAATTACAATTGCTTCAAACCAAAGAAAAGCGGAGTATTAAAAAGGAGGCGCTTTCCCTGTTTCCGGAGAAAGTCACTTTCTCTTATCCCGCGAGAGTCTTGCCTTTACGTGAAGTCTTGGTTGGATAGATGAATGTATGCGAGGGCCCATTAGCTATGCATGTACAAATGTGACTGGGATGCTTACTCCTGGAGTGAGTACAAATTCCGGCTCAGTTTGATTCACAAGGAAACTTTCGGTCCTGCTTCATAATTCGCCAATTTAAATATGTTTTTTAAAATACTCATGCAATTTCTTGAAATTTTAATCCAGACGGCTTAAATATTTAACAAGATTTAAAATAGAAAACTAATTAATAATAGAAGAATAGTTTTTAATTGAATTTATAGCGGACAGTTTAGAATACTTTCTTGGCTAAAGACTGTTATCGCTGCACCCCTTCTAAAGGATTCCATACCTCTTCTGCTCTCCATATCCTTAGTACAAGGTAGCTGGAAGTTGTAACTGAACCGGGTTCTAGTTTCTGAGGATATGGAGGCAGAGGTATGTATGTGTTTTACGATTCTCGTTATTCCGAAGTTAGCTTAGGTTTCCGTGAAAGAGGCCGTTGCCTTTAGCCCAACTAGTCAGAATAATGGTGAGCTTTATTGAGCATTTTGAGACAGATGTTTCATTTGAGTCAAGAGAGGCAGAGAAATGTTATGCTTGCTTCCTCCTCTTCTGCCCCAGACTACTCCATCTGAGACGACAGGACATAAATGCAAATTTTCTCCATCCAATATTACATTTTGTGTCACATCACGTTGTCGACTCGAATGACTTCGTGCGGAACACATTTCTGCATAATAGAGTAGTCGTCAGCCCAAGTCTGAGTTGGGAAAAGATATGTCTTGGAAGGTATAATAGAGGAAAACGTGTTGTACGGAATGCATAAGTCAGCCAAGCCAAGAAGGGCTCAGGTTATATTTTGTTATGTTCATCTCCACAGTCTCAACCCTTGTATCAATGATCTTATTACAGAAACTAATATTGTCTCCACACAAACCATGATTTACGTCTCTAATCTAAAATACGTACGTAAAAACCTAGGGGGAGAGAAATGATTGGATGGGATGTTGGAAGAGTGACATCTGAAGGATATTACATTTCAAGTCATAGTCTGTGCTTGCTGGTTGCAAATTTTGGAATCCTAATGTCAGTTTGGCAGTATTTGACTACGCGACGCTCCAATGAAATTTCCATGTAGTAGATTGAGGAACGGATAAGTTGCTGGTGGCCCTGGATTCAATTTCGACAATTCCATATTGCATGGTAGAGATACTCATTAATTTGAAATTGAAATCGTTTAGATTGAGTTGCTGTCTTTTCCATGGCATAGTTTGCGTTTTATGAGATTGGCAAAGGAATCTAAAATTATATGTAGGAAGTAGCAGCGTAGCAGCCTTTACGCGGGCGGGCAATCTCCCAGACTAGGAGACATACACATTGGATTGAACAATGTTATTACAATATATCAAGTAAGTTATCAAGATTTGGCTCAAATCCTAAGCACTCAGTTTTCTTCCAGTGGGAATTGAGTCTCGTAGTGTAGTTATAAATGGGATAAAGGAAACTACAAATTGGAATGGTTGTGTAACCCGTGTCTAGAGAATGTCAGGACAATCCAAAATATCCCTTCATCAAAGCCCACTACTACTCTAGTGTCTGGAGAATAAGGTGTGAATTGGTTGTTGAGAGCAAGGACAAAGTCAGATCTTGTTTCTGGAGTCTGGACCTGCTAGAATGAAACGAGATCTGTGCCTGCCCAGTTATCTTTTGGTTATCTGATACACAAAGTCCGTCCAAAAAACCTCATTTGTACCTTTGGTCAATTTACTTTGGTCTAGTTCAATGGGATGAAACGAAAAGACTTTGAAGAAGGACATGCACTAGACAATTGTCTACACCACGATTTTATTCCTTGGTAATTTGACCCGAATGAAGCAAAAGAAAGGCCAAAAAGCAAAATTTTTTTTTCTTTGGTCTAGTTCAATGGGATGAAACGAAAAGACTTTGAAGAAGGACATGCACTAGACAATTGTCTACACCACGATTTTATCCCTTGGTAATTTGACCCGAATGAAGCAAAAGAAAGGCCAAATAACAAAATTCCTTCTTTTGAAATGAACAAATGGGTCCAGCAGTACAAACTCTAAAATCAGAGTACATACATGTTCCTTCTTACAAAATTTTTAAACGATGATAAACATTGGGCCACCCTGTAGAATGAACGAACGGGTAAAGAGGAAGTTTAGAGCGTTTATGTTACGTTTATGATAGTTGATGCGGATGAAAGGCCATTGAGATAAATCCAAAATAACGCGGAAACGATTCCGAGTTGGTCTTTTCTTCCAGCTCCTCTAGATTTGTACTTGAATGGCTCTCGAATCCTTACCTCGAGCTCAACGAGCGGCGGCTTTACCCTTGCCCGCCCTTATAGTGTCCCCAAGTCACAAACCTAATCGTCAGTGAGAGTGACTTGAATCACTTTCATATAACCCAGCACCGGATAGGACTACAAACTCAATTTCAAAATAAGCTCTCAAATTCAGGGTTTTCCTTGTCTTCCAGGCATAGGGCTACAAAAGTGGCTGCGACTGCCTACAAGATTCAAAATACGTTCACATTGCAATAAAACCCAACAGCTAAGCATTTATCGTTCCCAATTTAATGTCGAAATTAATTTTTCATTGGTATACATTAGTTGTAGTCAAATTGTTATGTTTTCATATATACATATGAACTGTACATTTCATTCCCTTCCCTTGTGGAAAAACGGAAGTTGAGTTAGACAAGAGCCAAGGCCTCTTGAATTAAGTTTAGTTTTTTCTCTCTCTACTTTCCCTTGCCTCTGAATTGGTGACTAAATCTCTTTCACACCATTCTTTCCTTCCCTTTGTTGGCATGGACACACATGTGCCCTTGCCTAAGAAGAGGATGGATTACGATTTACGAGCCAAGGCCCTTATTGTTCAGTTCACATTCAGAGAGACAGACACCAAAACGGAGAAGGCACTACAAAGTGAAAGTTTTCCTTAACGCTCTGCAGCCCAACACACATGCCAGAGAGAGGTTACATATGTATTTCCTATTCGTTTCCAACAAAAAAAAAACTCTTGGAATCTTTTGTCCAACAAATAGGAATAGCAATAAGGAAGCCGCATCCCACTGTAGGATGGTCTAAGGACGAGTCTAGTATCTTAAATTTGTCTTTTGCATAAGAAAATTGACTCATGGGTCCGGGTCCGTCTGTGTACCTCAAATAAATTGAGAGACAGGTGACTACAATTTATTCACAAGTCTAGTTTGTATATTAAGACGACCCAGTTCAAACTGATTAGAAATATCAACGGCAGCAGACAAAATGGTCAGCTTTGTTTTATACGAGTCACCAGTACCATCTTCTAATCTCATCGTTTTGGTTCTTGGTCTTTATTCAACCTCTTTTTTCTGCTTTCGTTCATTTGGTTCAACTTGGACTATTAGGTATAAATATAAAAGAAAAAAAAGAACACAAACAATATGTTAGGACATTTGTTTTAGATCTCGGGAGAGGTTTTAAGATTAAAGGTACACACAACTAACCTCCCTTTCTGAGTTTCGGGTAAATAGTCGTCGTCGTATAGAAGAACTCATACTAGGCTTTTGTACTGTTCCATGTAGTATATGTCGTAGTAGTTGTAGTCAGTCACAGTCACTCACTCTTCTTGATTGCTTGTGCAGTGAACCTTGTTGTACCTCGGAACAATCTACAACCTTCATCCATCCGTGCCTTACGCTACGTACTAGGTATTTTGTCTCCATGGACAAAGCCAAAAAAGGGCTGGAATGTAGTCTCAGGTAAAGGGTAAAGTAGTTATTGCACTAGTCAAACAGCCAATCTTCCTAGCTTCTTTGGTTCAATAAAAAAAGAGGACGAGACAAGAGGGAAAATCGAAAATTGCTGCTTGCTGCTCCATTCTCTGTTTATGAGGAAAATAAGAATAGGACAAGTTTCTAAATCTGAAAGTCCATTTTCCAAGAGATGCATTCTTGTTTTTTAAGACAAATGGCAAAAAAAGTCAAGGAATGTGGTTCAATTCGCAGAAAATTAAATTTGTTGTACGTAGAATGAAAATGGCATAGGTCCGAAGCTAAAACTGTATTTTGAATATACATGTAATAAAAATTCTTAAAGTGGAAAGTATGGAAGAATTCAAGAATAGCTTTCAAATTTGAAGATTTCCCCTGAGCCAGACTACTTTATTAGCATTTCTTTCATAAAACTAAGAAAGACGACAAAATTTCAAGACAACTCGAAACGAGCAAATAAGGAATTGAAATGACAATGGTATGTAATACATGAATTATAAGAAGTTCATTTCATGCTGCCTGCCTGAGTTTGAGCTATGGAAAGACAAAATTGAAATTATTCAACTTTCTCCTGCCGAAGAAAGAGTTTTCATTGTTGACCTTCCTTTCATGCTGATTAGCCAGGGAGCTCCTTTGGGAAACAATGCTGCTAAGGTTCAAGGAACTCCAAAGACAACTAGCTAGCTAGCTGGAGGCTCACTTCTATTCTTATTCTTACGCACGCAAGACGTATCCAGACCTTCATTTCAACTTATCAAAATATTTTTCTAAAGGAGTAGTGAGTCATAGTCAATCCACTCACGTCAGTCTCTGTCTCTGTTCCTTAAGATGAATTCATTCTATAGTCTCTTCCCTTGTATAAAATGTGCGAAAGTTTCAGAATCAAAATATGAATTCACTTTATTCTTATATAATTAATTCTGTGATCCAATTAAAAACATCAGGAGATTCTATAACATGAATTTTAATGATGAATTGAAGCCAGGTACAAAACTTTTACGATTCTTGGAACCTCAAGGGAAATCCCTATCAATAGGTGATCAAGCATGAAATATGACAAGGTGTGAATAAATTTCTACATGAAAAAGTCAAATATTCTATCAAATTCAAATTTCTGCGTACATTCTTATACAAATCCTCTAAAAATGACTTGCAAAGAATGAATTCTCAGCGGAAGAATTTTGTCTACGGATATGGAACTCCAAAGCCATGGCTTGGCTTGACTCGACTTGATTCCTTTATATTTGACTCTTCAGAATTCACTCAAAAGTTTCCTTTCCTTGTGAACACATTTGTATTTTATTTCCTTTGGGTTTTGGAAAGAAGGAAGTATGGATATAGGCTGTGGCAAATTGTAAAAGAGAAAAACAAATGGAGTTCGTAGCATATTTTGTCATGTGGGAATAAATGATCAAACACAATTCATTTCACATATGGAATTTCCTCAGAGCAGACACTCCTCGGGCCAGACGGTAATGTGAAAGCTACCCAGAAAGTAATTTTTTGGCAGAGATGCTCACTCATGAACTCCTTTCCAAAAAAGATTTTTGATTCATTTCCATGAAAAATCAATTTCAATCTCTTTTGTTCTCTCTTCTCCTTCTTCAACTTTAGTTCAAGAAGATCCACTGCTGCGTTGACATTGTCTTTGGGACTTTTTTTTCAACCCTTTCGCACGTGGGAAAACTTGGATGAGAATAGTAATAAGTGAGATTTTTTTTATATCAAGGCAAACGAAGTTGGGGTTCCGCTAAGTTAGTTTTGCTTTGACAAGGACCCATGATGACAAGCTGAGAGTTCAGGTGGGTTGACTCTCCGCTCTTTTACTTATCCTTCTTTTCTTTTTTCTCTCAGCCCAGCCCTGACGGCGTAGTTTTAGAAATAATATGGATGAACTTGAATAATACTCCTGTTGGGTTTCCCCCATGTGAAAGTTGAGTTTGAGTTGGCTGCTCGCGTAGTTTTTGGAAAGTGATGGTGGTGACTGAAAGTGGAAGTAAAGGAAGAAGAAGATCGTTTCCACAGATGTTTGTTCTCTCAGTCCATTCTTACTACAACCCAACGGCGAGGATGACGACGAGTTTTAGGCGTCATTTGTTTTTCCTCAGGTCTCCACCTACCTTGAGGACCAAACTTTACTCTTACGAGGGAAGTTTCTAGGCAGATGGATTCATTTTAGCTTTTATATATTTTAAAACATGAATAAAATACTATATAAATAGAATTTAAAACAAATATTAATTTAAAAAAAAATAGTTGATGGAATTTAAACATTTAATTGGGGTAAAAATTTATTTCTAATTTGTTTTTACA
>WJEZ01001359.1:0-18055 GCA_009869925.1 Thalassaphorura encarpata | reverse complement strand
CGCCCTGTTCATGTCGCAGGTAAATTGAAAAAAGGGAATGTGTTTTCTAAGAATAAACTGGATTCTTTGTTGTCTTTTAAACTACTATGTATTGTGTAATTGACTCAGGTTCGCAACTTTTTTGTGGAAAACTCTGAACGACCAGGACCGATGAGTCCAGAAAATGATCAGCCCTTCCTTACTCCCAACTTTGAGGAGCGTTTTAAAGCATTTGCACAAGAATTAGAGTCCAGTGCCAAATATCGTGCTGAGAGAGAGGCAACTAGAAAGGCCACAGAACGGATGACCATAGCCCTGAAAAATTCCAACAAGTATGGGCGTGGGCGAACCGATACCTCGAACAGCAATAGAGCCGAGAAGGACGATGACTTTCTCAGAAATTTAAACCTCGGAAGCAGGGACTTAAATGTTGGAGGTCCATTACCTCACGATACACATGGGAACTCGGGTGCTGCTGGCATCAATAGATATGAGTTTATTTCAAGATCAGCTAAGTCGGGCAAGAGGTTACGGAAATAACTTGTCTAGATTTTTCGATTCCAATGAGCCTGGAACTCGTATGCCACCCTGTAGTTCTAGAAATCCATCAGGTGGATGTAACAAAGCTCATGAGCATGACCATGATGGTCCAACCTGTCCTTTTGGTGCAAGATCAGAGGGATGTTTAGGTCACAGAAGGAGAATACACAATAGTCAGGAGGAGCACGAGTCAAGAGGGAGATATCTGAGTGATCTTAGTCATCACTGCGAAGAGTTGTATCCACAAGCTGGTCCTTCAGAAAATTCGCGAGGTTACGGGCGTCAAATCCACGACATCGAAATGACACTTCAACAAGTACGTCAAGCTCAAATATAATGAAGAATTTAGAACAATTTTATTTATTTTTATTTTACAATAGCAAAATGCTCGGATTGCTCGCCTCGAGTCCAGTTTGTACGAAAGCGGTCGTCGTAACGCTGAACTTGAGCGAAGGCTGTCGTATCTGGAGCAATCGAGTGGAGCCGGTGCCAGGCATAACCAAAATCACTGTTCATCATCTAATTCACTCCGACAACATCGTCGACACACTGATAGTTTTGTGGATTTAAATTCCCGTCATGGGGTAATCTGATTTTTAAATGAAAACTTACCACATTGGCTAATGACATACAAATATAGACTTTTCCTGGCCAACACGGACGGCAAACACATGATGGATCTCACTTTCGTCGTTGTGACCATCATCCTTACCAGAATTATGGAACACCATCTGATGACAATTTGGCTAGACAATCATCTCCTCTTCTCCGATCCTTTTCACAGCTGAACTTCAATGGGGATGGAGTTTCTTCTGGAGCATCGGCTTCCCTTTCTGATATGCGAGTCCCACCTGCTGCTGGCTACTCGGGCTCTTCCGCAGATCCTCATAGGAATATTGGGCTCAATAATGGAATTCTGAATAATCAGGTTCCACCAGGAAATCGAGCTAACAATTATTGGGACAACTTCAGAAGGTTTGAAAGATATACCGTCCAGTCGCGAGACGAATTGGTTGCAGTTAATTGTTATTTTCTGTACAGCTATTCACGTCAAAATATGCTCTCAAGTCCCAAGTTTAATGGTTCCTTAAACACAGCTAATAGTGGATCTGGGGAATTGCATCCTCGAACTCCAGATGAGGCTAATAATTTCAATGTACGACCAGGGAATAATATTCATCCTGCCCATCGTCGTAGACACACACGTCATGCGGGGTAAGAATTTGAAAATTTGGTTAACATATTATGCTTAGATTTGCGGCACTAAATGCATGAAATGTTCTCTACTCTGTAGAGGAGCAAAGTGCTCTAGTACAGCTAATTCGCAGTCGACGCAAGCGAATAATCTCTTTATGGGGCGGCAATTTGTTGAGACTCCTCCTGTAAAGAATCGCAATGAAGAAGATGCCGAGGTTGAAGAAGAGGATGAGGATCCCACTGAAGACGAGGATCAAACACAAAGCTGAAGGAATTGGGAGAAAAGTTCATATATGTTGGGTGATTACTATATAAAAATAAAACGTTTTATTCGGATTCTCGTAAATTATATTTAAAAACTTATTTTGAGCTATAAGTTTCGTGATTGTGGATATGAGTAATAGTTTCTAGTGATTAGAACCTGATTAAGTGTGTGTACAAGTTCCGGCAGGTGATATAATGTGACAAAAATTGCATGAGCTTCCGTCATGAATTTCAGGTCTTAACAGAGCCGGTGTAAGCGTGTATTGTATAAGAAGTCATGATTTATTAACGCTTTGCATTAGCCTGTTTCAGCTGTTCCTCATTGACGGGAACTCTTGTCAACTAAAAGGGGAAACTAATTGACGGAAATAAATGTGAAAGAATATATTTTCTGGATTGCTTTAATTTATTTCATTGCGATATCTAATTTTACTTATAGAAAATCCTGCAAATTCTGTTCATTAAGAATTGGGCAAGCAATAAATAAACCTAAACCCAATGAACTGAAATACCTCTTTCTCGTTGACCGTTTCACATGTGCAATTTTTAGAAAAAATGTCAAGGAGGAAATTTCCTCTGAAAATCCAACATGCAACTCCTCTTAGCAAATACTGCCCTATTACTGGTATAGGAAAATTCCGGATGCATGAAGCAGGATCAGGAGATGTCAAGTCAGAGTACGATCGGCTATCAGAAAGCTTCAGCAGTAACAAGGATTGCGTAATTTAACNTATAGGAAAATTCCGGATGCATGAAGCAGGATCAGGAGATGTCAAGTCAGAGTACGATCGGCTATCAGAAAGCTTCAGCAGTAACAAGGATTGCGTAATTTAACTCAAAGATGTAATACAACAGCGGCATGCTTATGTTTTCGCATTTGCTTTAAGACGACTTTCTAGTCCAGAGGTAGAGTTTGTATTCATGTACAAAGTCCAAACTACAAACTCCTCATTCAATTGCAATAAACCGAGTCATGTAACCAAATGTTGTTAGTCGAACAACTGTGTCAATATTTTCTCAATTTTTATAGGAATGATTCCAGAGATCACCATTGATAGATGGATCAATTTTAATAAAAAATTTTTGTAAAAACATATTCTCATTTTTGTTAACCATCATTTGATTTTATTACGGAGATATTTCCTAAAGCTGGAGTTCGAGTAGCTGTTAAAAATATTTGTGCAAATTCTAAATTTTTATCACGTACAACACAACGAACATTTTTGGTCCATTAGCCTAATGATAATGATTGCTAATCTCCGCCCGTGGGAGTTAAATTAATCCACGCGTATGTGGTTAAGTAGGAACAAGTTCATAAAATTCTACCGACTGATGAATGAGTTGGCATATTGCGAGTTGTGAGTGGCTAGTTATATAAAAACATTAAGCTCAGCAGAATTTAGATCACGGATTCTCCTATTATCTCTAGACTCTAGAATAGTATTTAAACAAGATTAAGCTGTCGTATTGAGTTAGTACACAGTACACTTCAAGCAGAAGTAGAGTATAAACTGATAAACATTCATATGGTGTATGTAGTGTGATAAAATTATTCATTGATTAAAATTTTATAAACTTCAATAATGGTGCGTCTCCTTCCAATTCTTGGGTTCAATCGGAAAAATTCTTTTAAGAAATGGAAAAATGTCTCACGACTCCTTTCAACTGTGACGTCCAAAAAAACATCACCGGATGTAGTCTCGGAAGAAGATTTATGGGTTCCTTCTCCACATAAACCACTGGAGAATTTACCTCATGATGTTACAATGCCAGAATTTCTTCGATCCAAAATGGGAAATTGGGGAAATGCAACAGCGTATGTAAGTAAACAAAGAAAATTTCCGAACTGGTTAAGAAACTGTTGTTTTTATAATATCATTCAAATTTTGAAAGGAATGTGCGATTACTGGACGAAAATACACACACGATCAAGTTTTCAGTATGAGTAGGTCTTTTGCAGCAGCACTGTTGAAGTCTGGGCTAAAACGAGGTGATGTGGTCACGATTGTGTTACAAAATATTCCAGAATATGCATCAGTTCTACTCGGCATATGGGAAGCTGGTTTAATAGCTTCAACTGCAAATCCACTTTACACAGCAGGTCAGACATTATTTAAAATTCTTATAAATTTTTGTACAAATGCGTAAACTAATTTTCTTTTATTTTTACTTTTAAAGATGAAATTTCACGACAAGTCAAAGGCGCTGGAGCCAAGTGTGTCGTAACAACTCCAAATTTTCTCCATACGATTCGCAAAGCTAAATCAAGTGGAGAATGTGCAAATTTAAATTCAATTATTGTGATTGGAGAAGCACATGAAGGGTGTCATACATTTTCTGAGATGATTAAAACTGACATAACTGGAATAGAGTTCATGAAGGGGTCACAAATGAATACAAAGGAGGACACAGTATTATTGCCCTACTCAAGTGGTTGGTCTTTTCTTATCAGACCTTTCAAGTTTAACCTACTAATTTTTAATTCTTTAGGAACAACTGGACCGGCCAAAGGAGTAATGCTCACGCATTATAATTTATGTGTAAATGTTCTTCAAGTCGCGGGGCTCAATAGTTTGCAGAAATTTGAAAACGGAAATCCACAAGAAAGATTTCTCGGTCTTTTACCGTTTTTCCATTCCTATGGACTCGCAGTTTTCATCAAAACTTGCATGCATCTTGGGGCACACACTGTTTGCTTACCAGAATTTAAGCCCAAACTTTTTCTAGAAACAATTCGGAACCACAAGGTAATACAAAGGGTGTCAATTGCTCCTGATCAAATGAGAATGCATATATGACCTATGACCTTCATACCTGTTTTTTTATCATTTAGCCCACAGCCTTGCACCTGGTCACACCATTGATATCTTATATAGTGAATACTCCAGAATTCACAAAAGATGATCTTGCATCCGTGAAAGCAATAATGGCCGGAGCTGCACCAATTGGACAGTCACTGATTAACAAACTCCTAAATAAAGCTGAGAAGGAATTCACTTTTCAAGAAGGTTATGGAATGACTGAGCTTTCTCCAGTCAGTCACATTTTGACTCCACGAAAAGTACACAACAAAATCGGATCATGCGGAACACCAGTCCCGAATACGGTGACCAAAATTATAGACTTGTCAACTGGCGAAACTTTGGGGAGACATGAGAAGGGTGAACTGTGTGTTAAGGGACCTCAAGTAAGGCTAAATTAAACCTTCATAATATCGAATCAATTAAGCTAATATTTTTTACCTTAAGGTGATGAAAGGTTACTTCAATAATGAAGAAGCCACGAGGAACACAATCAAGGATGGATGGCTACATACAGGGGACATTGCCTATTACGACGAGGACGGATATTGCTATATCGTGGATCGCCTCAAGGAACTTATAAAAGTCAAGGGATTTCAGGTTAGTTTTTTAATCGCCTGGATAAAAAATTGGATAGAAACACACTAGCTAGCTCCAATACAATTATTTTCACCTTACAGGTTGCACCTTCGGAATTAGAAGATATTTTACGAAAACATCCAAATATATCGGACGTGGCTGTGATTGGAATTCCAGATGAAGAAAGTGGAGAATTGCCACGAGCTTATATTGTTCCAAAGGAAAAATCTCTTAAAAGTGATGAAGTGAATGAATACTTGAAGGAAAAAGTCACATCTTACAAGCATTTACATGGAGGAATAGAATTTCGAGATAGCATTCCAAAAGCTCCTTCTGGAAAAATCCTTAGGCGGGAGCTTAAAGAAGAATACTTGAGACAAAACAAGATTTCTTCATAAAAATATATTAAAGAATTTTATGTTTATACGAAAGAATTTAATTTTTCATAAATTATAATTCAATACATTAAAAAACCTTGTTAGAAATTGCTCGGTTTCTTAACAACGAACATTTGAAGAAATAACTTCGAAATTCACATTGATCCCGCAATGGTAGTCGCCCTGTTGGCCTTGCAGTCTCCCATAAATGCTCCAAATGGTATCTTACGCCAAAATTTTGAACCTGTATAATTACAAAAATGAAGTAGCCAACAGAAATTACATAAATATTAAGAAATACGAATCAAGAATTTTACCTCTTTTGTCCAAAGAATTCAGCACGACAGGATCATCAAATCCTTGGTTAAGTTCAGTATATCCGGGCTCTAAGGCCTTTTCACAAGTGAAAAATTCACCTTTCGGCAATGCTCCTTGCATTCGTTTGTATTTTGCTAGGTTAAAATTTGACGAATCATCGGTACACCAAATCGAAAGTAAAGCTTTTAGCTTATTGACAGTTTCTGGCCCAATCTTGCTTTCAACCATTTCGAGGAGTCTGTAAAAATATAAAATGAACACTAATGGCTTATAACTTACAACCACGACCAGTGAATTAAAATTCTACCTGTCTATAAATATATGTGTGTAAGCGTTTGGTGATTTCAGAAGAGTAGGAAGAATAGCAGACAATTCATTTGCAACAGATGAGTCATGAGATTGATTAGTTTGTATTTTCTCCAAAATATAATCCAACCAAATCGCACACATTCGAAGAGTATTTTCCTTAGCTTCTTCAGATGCCTGAATTTCAGCCAACTTGGCGCAAAGAATAACAAGTTTTCCTTTTGTTTGGAGTAATTTAATAATAGGTTGAAGAACAATGCAGAATTGTTCGAATGAATCTGCACGCTGGAAAATTGCTGAAAATTGCTCCAAGAATTCCTCTTCAGAAGTCATATTTTGAGCGAACACGGCACAGGTGATTTCTGGCTCTGTCGTGATAAAATTATCCAACTTCTTCCGTAGCATAACAGTAACCGTTTTTATTTTAACGCTCTGCGAATTTCTATTTGGCAATTGACTCAGGATTTCTTCATCGGTTATGACTGGACAACCACGAAGCTTATAGACTCGGGTGGCAATGAACGAAGAAACCAAATGTCCGATTTGATCTGATATTCTAGCTTCGACTTGATCCGGATTTTGCACACTCAGAAGTTTTACAGTGATTTCAGATTGTTCCTGGGATCTGTCTTGGTCAATCCAATAATTTTCCTGTTTTGAGATTAAAACTCATTATGTGAATCTTTCATTAATTATAAAACTATTTTAGCAACACGGATTTACCTTTAACCATGTTTTTATAAACTTTGCGGCACGTATTAGTATTTCCAATGAGGGAAGTGCAACTCCGTGTGAAGCATCATGCCTTAATTTAACGATCCATTCTGGAACGTCGACATGAGACGCTAGTTGATACATTGGTAAAGTCGAGGTCCCTCCCATTTCCTTTGTGGCAAGATGACTCACATGATTCAAAAACCTTTAAAGAAATCAACACGGTCAGGATTCTGGAACCAATTTTGATGGAACACTCAACTGAAAAATGCATTTAAGGAAATTCTGTCACCTAATCACAGCTAAGGAGTACAAAGAGCGTTTCTCATCGGAAGTCAATAATGTCTTGGAGTTGGTTTCGTGAACCAAAGCTTGTGCTAGGAAATATGTCGATTCCACCCCAACTGGCAAAGCTGGAACTCGTTCCCTCCAAATTAAAATCTCAGCTAGAACGGTCGTCCAATCCTCATTGTTAAAAGCAACACAGACGGTATCCCACTCTGCACTGTAAATCCGAAAGAAGTCAAATTAAGTCACACTGACAACGTATGCTATAAGCATAAGCCAAGCTTCATTACCCATTAGCCCAGGGAACAACTTGAAATTTATTTCCAGACGACAAAGTCCGAATTTTTCCTTTCTTTTTCTTCTTCTTGATGACCTTCGTTAGATTAGGAATCTGACCGTCTTCTTCCAACTCGGTTGTATTTTTTCGACCCATTGCAATGTATTAATTGATTTTGAATAAAATTATTGACAGCGAAAATGGATCTTTCAGCTTTCGCTCAAAAGCACATGTGAATTTGAAATTAAGAATTTTTCCCGCGGTTTTCCTCAAATGCTGAAAAGGAAGGGGTACTCTGATATTGTTCAAAATTTTGATGAAATTCCATCAAATTATTTCTAAGAATATGTGTTATTTGTTAACTGTAAATTGAGTATTTTTGCATACATATTTAAAACAAGTTAGTTAGTTAACAGCTTTATTTGATTTAACATCTTTGGAATAAACTCTTGCGAAAATATCTGCATTTCTAGCATAAAGCTAAAAGCGGACCGAAGGTCACAGTCACACTATTCACCATTCTGATGACCACATTGGTAGACTTCCTGGAATAAGGTACGAGTGACTAAATTAATGCGAAACCATTTCAAACAAGCATTTTCCGTCCAAACTTTAGTTTATCTCCCGGAAACCAATACATCATTTCCTATGACGGTCCAAATTGTACTGTATTGGATTATTTCTCGTGTACCCGACGGGGGAAATGAGTAACACTACGTTTGCAGATCAATCCTAATTGAGTAGATGTTAACTATAGTTTATTTTAACCCGGTTAGTGGTATAGATTAAGAGTGACAGCAATTTCGCGACAAACGAATAATTCAATTATTGTTCCATTTGTTTCAAGGATAAATGAGTGGTAGAGGCAATTTATGTAGAATTAGTCCCTATTGAGCATAATGGTACTACGGACGAAACCCATATGGGAATGGGAGGGTAAATCTTTGTGAATGTGAATCACACTGCCTTGTCTGTTGCCTTCATCTCATATTTGCAAGTATTACATCATATTCATAATACACTTTTAAAAGTAAACAGACATTTTTCGCACACAGGGTTGTTAATGTTAAATGTAATTTGCGACTCATCCGAACTTTAGTTTTGCTGTATAAACAATGTGAACTCATTTATAAATAAGTGGACAGCTTAATGTAACATAGTTTATTTGAAGCTTGAAACTCGGCGACGTTAGTTTTGCTTCAAAGAAGTTTTGGAGGTACAATTACTAAGTATTACTTTCAAAATGAAGTCGGAATTAATTACATTCGCCTTACTGGTCGGACTTGTGAATATTGCTTCAGGTAAGATCTTATTTTCAATATCGCATAGCAGCTGTAATTTTAATTACAATTTGAATATCGCAGGCTTAAGATGCTACATTTGCACCGCTAACAGCCTTGGATCTGGTGACAGAGGATGTAACGACACTAGTGTGTCTGGAAGTTCAAACCTAATTCAAGAATGTAGTGGCAGTACCCAGTCTAGTATTTACTGTTTGTCCCTCAGAGGGCAAAAGGGAATGACGAATGTGGAAACAATTGAGCGAAGATGTATCATGACTTCAAGTGGAATTATTCCAAAGTGTGAGACGACAGCTATGCAAGGCTGGATCGGTGGAGTCAGGCAATGCACTTGTAATTCAGATGGATGCGTAGATGATGGAAATAGTAGTGGGATCGTTCTTATTAGCCTCCCACTTTTTTTCTTTACATTATTTATCCAAAAGTTTTTCAGTTGAACAATTTTACAATTTGTTTCAAAATTAGTCAGAGTTTTTCAGGAATACGCTAATAATTTCTGTCCTCATGTACTTTATTCTACAATTTCTAATGTTAAGATGGTGTACTAATACTGTTTCAGCATTCTAATTTAAGGTCATATGAATAAACAGATTATAATAATGACTAATGAATAAATTTGTTTCATTTCCTGTGACGTTGCCGATAAGGATTAGATAACAAGTTAGCGGACGGATGGAATGATGAGGGAATTTTGAGCTAGGACCAAGTTTGAACTTTTAAAAAGTAATGTATCTCATGAATGAGCTACTACATATGAGACCTACGATTTTTATTTTGTATTCATTCAACCGTAACCGTATTCTTAACATCAAACTTCGGGTGAGAGTGAAGATATTTGTTACATGTTTTTCCCAAATTGTTACAACTAGTCGCATTTCTATTGAATGCACGTGTTTCTCTACCTTGAAGGTTCCTCCTCTTGACGGAAAATCCAGTCTCAGAAAACTTTTTTCTTTCCTTGGAAATATCTCACGAAATTGTGCATTAAACCAAATAAGAATGGCAAATCCAAAGAATAAAATACTTGAACATGTGTTCCAGTGGGAAAATCCCCACGGAACTCCATGTTGATTTGTCTTGACGTGAGAAAATACGCCGTTGGTGCTCCAATGAACTCTGTGCTTTGTTTATGCAAAAACTCTTCAACTTATTCTTGACTTGAAGTTTGAAGCAAAAGATTCTGAAACAAAAAGACAAGATTCAACTCAAGTTATTTCCCAAAATGCCTAGCCTTTTCTTCTCAGCTCAAGATGAACGAACTGTGAATAACATATGCTATTAAAATCAATATTTGTGGGATGAGGATGAATAATAATACATCAAAGTTAATTTCTACGCCGCAATATGTTATGAATTAATTTTGGATTCGGAGTGAATCCAATTAGCTGGTGTCGTCCTTTCCAATTATAATTAGCCTCCATCTTAAATCTCGCCCCAGTTGAGTCAACCATAATAGATTTCTCTTGAGACTGACTCTGCCGTCTGCGGCTGAAAGTCAAAAGACTCGACTGGCTCAGATTGTATCTTTCGTACGTTGCGTCTCTTCCTTTTCCTTTGAGTTTTCACTCTCATTTTATTCCAATACTAGAAGACTAAAGCAAAGGGAAGACAATTCGCTCATGACATGACTGTGGTATGATTTGAGGTTTCGTAATTTGCTAAGCAAAAGCAGGACAGACGGATGGATAGGGAAGAAGATGTATAAGTTATGGAATTACATTACAATCCGCTGGGATTTAGCTTAGTTACACGTTAGACTGTCCAGCTTAGAGTTAGCTGGAAATAGAATACGCACTAAAGGAAAACCATAAAGATTTCTTCCCTTTCCTTCTTGCTGAAAATTACATTTATTAAAGTTGTCCAGTTTTCTATCATGTAATTTGACTCCTTATGTGACAAAATGTAAAACCACAAAGTGTGGAAAAAATAATGTTTCCTGTCCATAATTCCCCGTATTGAATTTGAATATGGTAAATTTTGTTTAGTAAGAATATTTACAGCAGGAGAATACGTAAATTGGGCCAAACTATTGCATATCTGAATTCAATGTTATTTCTTCCTTTGGTATTTTGTTTGTTGTGTATCCCTAGATTTAGTAATGCCGTCTTTGCATGAAAGTAAATTGCAAAGCGTTTGTTCGCCAAAGATAATATCAGATAATAGTTAGGGTAACAATGTAAAGTTGTGCTGTGCTGTGTATTGATTATTTGTCCTGATTAAAACTAAAAGCATTTGAGCAGGGCCATGCCACGGCCACGACATTGAATCTGAATGTCATAATATTCGTTTCCTTTGTTTGAGTTTTGAAGTATCCTAAATATTCGAACTGCTTGTAACGTGTGTCTTTTAGCCTCAGCTAAAAACTTTCATTTTATTCCTAAGTTTTTCAAAAACATACAAGGCAGACGGGGGAATTGCTGCTGCTTTTGGATAAAAATCACTATTCTTATGATTGCTCATTTTATTGGTACTGAAGCATAAGCACTACATAATATTTACATAATTCTCTGCCTCTGACGCCTGACCAGTTAACGATGATCTTCTGACACGCTCATCCCTTCGTCGTACTGTTCCTAAACTATGAGAATATATGAGATTAGAGAGAACAAAAATTATATAACTCTGGCCTGGCCTTAGTCCAGGATTTATATTAGAGTCCAAGTCCATATAGAGTCTGATTTCATGTGGTCAAACCTTGATAGGCGGACGAGGGAAAAAACTTGTTTACCTTTGTTTTATTGCAATTGAGATTGGATAAAGTAGTAGTAAAAGGAAATCCTTGTGGCCTTTGGTGGCTGCGAAATGAAGTATTACATGCGAATGCGACATGCATGCAAAGCACAAGCAAAAGCAATCCAAGACCGCCGCTTCTCGTATGATTACTTCTACTTGTCGTTTTTCGCTCAACTCATCTTGCACATGAAACAGATGCTTTGCTTTGGACGAGTAGTTCTGCCCTACACCTTGACTTGACTCCACTGCATCGAGTTTCTTTGAAAAGTCCATTGGAGTAAAATTCCACTCAGGCTTCCCTAGTATTTACATTGTGATTTTGATTTGTAATCAAGTCCATGCAGTAAGTTGCAATTCCCATATTGTATTCTTGACTTGGCTGGCTGAAAATTTCATGGAATACGAATAGGCGGATATTTACTTTGAACAGAGTGTTTAAATATTTGGGGTAGTATAATATAGTAGTTGAACTAAAGCTAAAGCTGAAACCCTTCTCGGATTTCCTACCTTCATATTAATTGTGTACAAGAGATATAGTATAGTAGTTGAACTAAAGCTAAAGCTGAAACCCTTCTCGGATTTCCTACCTTCATATTAATTGTGTACAAGGGATTCCGTAGCAAGCTTCACCTTCCTCTTCAACAAGTGTTAGATTTATTATACACGGAACAAGTGTAGACTATTTTCTCTCATAAACATTTTACATGTCCACGAAATTATATAAACTATTTTGGAATTTCATTGGAATCATACGCATCAAGTAATTTGTGGAAAGTGGAAAGGCTGTGATTAGAGCAAAGTGTGCCATTTGGAGTAAGTGCAGTTTAAGTGATTTAAATTGGGCCACACTGTAATGTACTGTCGTACGTCGTTAATGGATGAAATTTACAAGCTACTTCTTTTACTGCCGTCACAGAATTCCGTGCATTCGCATTGTAGTGTATAAGTTTATATTATCATTCGGATCGGAAGAGCCAAGAGTTTTTGCATTAAAACTATTCTAATTTGGCTGGAGGAAAAATTACTCCTGAAATTGTTTTGGTTGAGTTCAGCTAAGCGTGAGGTTGGTTGGTTGACTGGTTGGGGAAATGAGAATTGTAGTTGTCTGTCGTCAGTGTATCTGGAGTATGTGCTTGAGACAGTCGTGCATGCATCAAAGGTTGTTTTAGTTCCACATCCTATTACTGTTTGTAGTTTACTGGAACGTCCATCTCTCCGTGAATTTTCTGCCTGGATATACATAGTACAAGAATCCACGTCAATTCGCCAACCAGTAGTAGCAATAGTGTTACACATTTATAAGGACTCCGGAGATTCGGGACGGAAGTTTTCCAGAAGGAGAAAGAAAGTCATCGCTCTTTCCTCAACTCTTCTTCGTTCAAACTAATTTGATTCCCAGAGTTCGGAGATCAGTTGTAGAAAATGAGTGGTGAGGAAGAGTACTGGATTCAGAACCGGGTGAAAGGAAGAGAATTCTTTCAAGATTACCTCATTGGTGGTGTCATGGGAAAGTGTGTAAACTATTTCTTTTTTACTTTGAATTCAAGCTTAACTCGGTCTGGTATTTTTCCACCTGTTGCTACTACGCGTCTTATTCCTTAATTTGTATGGAAAGCCCTTTAACCTTTTGACCTGACCTTAAGAATTTGAATAATCTAATCTCAATGTTTTTTTGCTAAAAATATTATTGAGACGGGTAATAGTGATATCTTTGTTGTTTATTTTGCACAGAGGTGTGACCTCGTGTGTGTACAGATGTCGAGAAAAGGAAACCAATCAAGAATGGGCTTGTAAAGTTATTCAAAAAGAGGTAAGGAAATTAACATGTCAATTTCATTTACAACTTCCTTAAACATAAACTTTACTCGTTAGTCCAGGCCAGGAGTAGTTTTGGTTTAATAGAATTAAGAGCTAAGAGAGAATTTAATTAATTCAGCACAGCAGTAAGCAGCAGTGATTGGAGTTGGGTGCTATACTTTACTGAGTGAAGGAAAATCAGTCAAGGTTAACATCGTGATTAAATTTGCCACCGACCGAGCAGCACCCGGCTTAGCTTAGCTGACTCTGACTGTCAACGGCTTGAATTAATTTTGAATACTTTAATAACAACATGAGTTTAACCCAAGCAAGCAAGTTAGCTGTAGCTGTACTGCAAAGATAAGTATAATAGGGTCATGGATAAAGGCTTAAGCCTTTTCACAGCTGATATGGAGCCTCATTTTTATTTTCCTTGTGTTAAATCCAACACACACACTTTCCTCTCCTTTCGTGCCCCGTTGCGTTGTGCAATTTATTTTATGTTAGTACTTACACGTTGTCGTCGTCGTCTCATCCGCAATCTAATGTAAAACACTCCATGCTCTATTCTAGGGTCAAGGGAAGCGAAAAAAAGTAATTGACTCGGAGATATCCGCCCTTTTGAAGCTTAACCATACTAATATCGTAAGTTTTAGTTTCATGTAAGCTTTCTTTCCTTTTTTAATAGTCAATCCTTCATGATATGTCTGAGGATAAAATCCAAACTGTCTCTTTTTTTCCTTCTTGTACTTTGTAATACTATAACGTGGTGAACGTATTGGATGTAATTTCCGTACATCCAAGTAAATTGAATCCATGTGGATCACGTAAAAAGAAATCCTAATACATAATGTAATCTTTTTGGCTCCTTCAGCTCAGCTCGTCAATATAATGTGGTTGGTTGACTTGCATTTACAGGTCCGAATGAAACATATATATGAATCTCCAATAGAAGTATTCATCGTCCTAGAATTGGCAGACGGTGGGGAACTTTTTGACAGAATTGTACGTAAGGGTCACTATAGTGAAAAGGAGGCCGCCCGTGTCGTGAATCAAGTTCTCAGTGCCTTAGAAGTATGTAACTTTGTTCATGTCATCATGTTTCTATGTTAAATTCAATTACATTTTCTGTCTTTGTACCACCGGATTGTGGAAAACGAACGCGACAAGCACAAGCACAGCTAAAGGTTTAATGGCAAAGTATAATGAGACCATACGTAGAGCATGAGTTTATCGATTAATTTCTTTACTACGATGTGATGCCTTGCTTTATTGTCTTTTTGTGTGGGATTTTCAGTACTCCCATGCTCAAGGAATAGTTCACAGGGATATCAAACCAGAAAACATTTTGTATCAATCCTCCTCTGAAGACTCTCCTGTCAAAATTAGTGATTTTGGTTTTGCCAAAGCATTTGACCAAAATACAATCATGATGACATTTTGTGGAACGATTGGTTATTGTGGTAAATTATTATTGTACATGATTTGAAAAAATAATTGTATACAATTTATCATAACACTAACAATGTTTATAAACTTTTAGCTCCAGAAGTCATTCAAAAGTTTCCGTATACTTCATCTGTGGATATCTGGAGTTTAGGAGTTGTCCTTTACATCCTGTAAGTCATTCTTTCCCTAATTTGAAAGTAAAAGTTTGTGTACCACGACTACGACTACGACTGCTTCTTTTTCCTTCCTTCCGTTCTTTCTATCCAACTGGAGAAAGCGCAACGCAAGCGTTTGCCTTTACTTAATACATTCATTGCTCCTGCAACCCATACATGAATATTTATGCCGTAAACAATTACCCGTTCGATTAATGAAACCAGAATTGATGTTCTATTTATAATCCTTCCTTCTTCAGACTCTGTGGATACGAGCCTTTTTGGGATGAATCTGGTGAAGTTGGTTGTTACAAGAAAAATTGTTCGAGGAGACTATGAGTTTGAGTCGCCCTACTGGGATGATATTTCTCAGCCTGCAAGAGAATTTGTCGTGCAGGTAATATTTCCAAAAGTCCAATTAGACGTAAATTTGTACTACTACTCTTCCGGAATGACGTTGTAAGAAAGCCTACGTCTGTTACGACATTTTTAGTCGATTAAAATGCGAACGCAGTTGAAAACAAAAGAAAACGAATACAAAGCAGAATTTGAATTGAGTTGGCTGTGCTCTACGGTACACGCAAGGATAAATCATTCGATTCAATCACATGCAAGTCCAAGTCCAAGCAAGATACACTTTTATATTACCAAGTAATAAATGCATCAGAGTGACGTACATCTATTATGTACTTTCTTCTTCCAGCTTACGTAAGTACGTAAATGTCATTTGATAGAAAAGAACAAAATGACAAGTTGAGTTCCCTATTCTTACAACTTTTTGATAAGTTCTCTTCCTCCGAGTATAGTAGTCTACAAACTTGTCTTTGCTTAAGCTAGATGGTCCTGAATTTCTAAAACTTTCGTACGCCGTAAGTACCGGATCTCAAATTCCACGTCCTTCCCAGATTTTGCCACACAGACACAATCAATGCAACTTCTTAATAAGCTCTGATTGCAGCAAGCAGAATGACTAGGAGAACAAAAGTGGTTTGAGCTTTCTCTCTACGTTAACACATGAAAGTCAGACAAATCCAAATTAGACATGACTTATTCTCTATACTTCCTTAGCTAAGAGTAATTTTCACATGTCAAGAAATGGGAAATATGAAATGTCATTCTTTTATAGCGTTTTGTTCCTTTGATCTTGACAGATGATGACTGTAGAGGCGCAAAAACGACCGACTGCTGCTGAGGCATTGAAAAATCCTTGGGTCAGAGGTCACACTGCCCAAGATACTCATTTGAAGAGAACTCAGGATAGGATTAGAGAATTTAATGCCAAGAGAAAGTTCAAAGTAAGTAGATTTATGGAATTTTCAAAATTGATTTTCTAATTGTAATTTGTTAATGCCTATAGGCTGCCACTCATGCCGTTCTTGCCGCCCAGAGGGTATCTGGTACAACGCTAAGTTCAGAAAGGTTATAAATGTGATTAACCTCCTTACTCAATTTAAAATTGAGGCCAAAACTAAAGGATGACTCAACTAGGAAGCCAAAGTCATTCCACCTTTCATTTATTAGAAGAGCTGGACCTCAATTTCCAATACACAATAGATTTAAATGTGCCCGATTTGTGTACTCCTACCTTAAACATAAATGTGAGCAGTTCAGAGCTCTTATGCTTAAACTGTCCTGAATACTCGAGTACTTACTTGTGAAAGTAACTCAAACTTCTCTCTAAAATTTTTAAAAGAAACTTATTGTGATTTGTCAAGATATTCAAAGAATAAAACGCTTAAGATATAATTTAACATATATTATCTCCTCTGGTGATTCAATGATTTCCTTGAAAGTAGTTTTGTTCATATTACTTGTGGAATTTCAAATTCATAGGAATTTAGTGGAAAGTTTTATACTTGGTCCAGATCGCAGAGGTGGTTTTCACTATGGAATGGGAGGTACAGGTGCTGGAGCTGGACTTGCCATGATGGGTTCACGTTATGGTAGTATGCAAGGAGGTGCTAGAGTCCATGGACGTGTTGGAACCGTTAATGCATTTTCCAGAAACAGCAACATGGCTCATTTTCCTGCTGGGGTAAAAATGGTGGATGGAGAGTTAATGGATATTACAAACAAAGTGATTCAGAAAGCAGGGACCGTTGGTGGAGGTACAAGATATTTTAGTTTTATGAACCCAAGAGGACCTCCCATATTTAGACGGAGGGAAGTGGATGTTGGGCGACATTTTATTGTCTTTCCGGATGCAAATTACCTACCAGGGGATGGCCATTACATTGTTTTACGGAAAGTGAGGGGAATACAAGCTACGCAATATGGTGGACCTATGTATGAAGCTTTTTACTTGGATTTAGGGTAAAACTGGATATAAACAATGGGCAATTTAAGAATTTATAAGGCTAAGTAATATTTAACATTATTTCATTCAACAATACAGGGACAGCATCAATGCTCTTGTGTCTAACTGGAATAGCGCAACTTATGATCCTCCAAACCTCTCAAAGGCTGGGGCAATGGCTATGGCCAATTCAATGCAAAAATTGAGGGGTCGTGTAAATGGCTAACCATTCGGAAAAATGGATTCAAATTCTCTACTGCTTAATCTGAGAAATCAAAAACAGCCATTGGAAAGTGGAGCAATTTATTTATTCGTTTATTTCACAAACAATATTATTTACAAATACAGCTAAATAGTACATATACTTAATTAAAGTATGGTTTAGTACAAAACATGGGAGCATAGTACAAAATAAATGAAAATTGCGTTCACTCTTTGGTGGAATATTAAAGAAATTCCATTGGAAGTTTGATCTTGGCCCGGAGACGAAGTGTCTCCACTTTTCTCTGTGACTGTCGGTTTTTGAGTTGAGGTTGTTGTAATCTCATTGTCATTGAAATTTTTATCACAATTTAATTGCGATTTTAAATATTTCATCATAGATCCAAAGAATTCCACAAGATTTTGTGGAATTGGAAGGGAATCATTTGGATTTTTCGCTGTATATTTGTCCACACAGAAATC
>WJEZ01001358.1:0-18061 GCA_009869925.1 Thalassaphorura encarpata | reverse complement strand
AAGCCTAAAGTCAACGAGAAGTCTTACCATAGTGAAAATTGCACCCATGCACTTCATATCTGTCTAATGTAATCTTGGATACGTGGAATGAACGAGTCCTAAATCCAGATATTTGTGAATTTGCAAATCTAATTTCAACCTTACGACTAAAGTAAAAGAGATAAAAAATATTTTCATCTGAAAAAATTTAAAAGTTATTCCATACTATTCTTTTCGCACAAAAGGGAAAATGAATGAATTCCTGTCCGTTTACTTGACGCGTTACTTTCTCCTAGATCGGCAGAATGATTAAGAGATGTGATTTGGCTAAATGCTTTCCATCAATTTAGCAGGGCAGAGTAACTCTAGTATCGTGCTTAACCACAATTTGTGAGTGTTTGAATGAATGGGTGTTTTTTGAGTGACCGGGAAAGATTTGTAGGGATGCGGAAAGGAAAGAGCACCTGTGTGAAATATTTTGAAACTGACAGGTCTGGTCCACTTCCGTCTGTCCTCATCCAATTCTGGAAACTAATGAGAGTAGTGGATGTCTAAATGGGTGCGGATTGTAGTTTGAATTGTGGGAAGAAGGATAGTCGTGATAAGGGAAAGAAAAAGTAGTTTGGTTTCACGGCAGTTAGTCATTTCCCGACTGGGTAGAGGAAATGCTGAGCTCTGCTGTTGTTTAGATGGAATTTGTTTGGAAGAGGGGGATGCTGAGGAAGAGCAAGAGTGAGAAAAGAGGGTAAAATCTGTATACATGAATTGTGTACTGTAGTGTGTTTTGGGTTGTGTACAGCTGGATTCGGATTCGGAGTTTTAGTTTTGGGACGGTAGACGCCCGGGTAGAATTTTCCCCAAGTAGTGCATGGAATTCAGTCATCCTCTTCCTTGTCTTGTATTCTTTTCTTCTTCTTTTTCCGACTCCATGAACTTGTTTGCTGAAGGCCAGTTTGGTTTGATGTGAGTCTCAACAGAGATCTCTTTATACACTTGATGCATATTTGGTGTTGGCAAGTCATTAATCGTAGCCAAGTATTTTGGATGAAGGCTTGTCATATCTCCAGATGCGTCGGCTTGTTCTTCCCACTTTTCCATGTATTTCTTCCTCCCTTACTACTACTATACATAACTAACCTTTGAAGGCTTCTTTGCAAAAAATACAGTGACGAAAGGCTATTCAATCTTCAGTAATCAATTTGAAGCAGGAGAATGAAGGGAGTTGGAGCAGAGTCTACCAGTCTTCCCTATAGATTTATCAATTCATCCACAATAGATTTATTTTATATCATCAGTCTCCAAAAAACGAACCATATCAATCAACCTGCACAGCAAATTTTTTTTCCTTCATCGCCAACTATAGCTACAACCTAAGTTTATGCTATTCTCTTCGAAACCTCCAAACATGCTACACAAATACATACATTTCTCTACATATGCTAAAACCTGTACCGTAGTCAACTATTATTCCGTCTTTGAAAGTTCACGGTTCATTAGCTCCCTTGTGTAATGAAATGCACTGGATAGGTAAAGTCATTCCAAGTGGGTAGCAAATGTATTATGAGGTTAAGGGTAGATTTGGATGACTGAAATTAAAACGAGCATAAACTCAGTTCCGGTCATTTGGTCTAGTATGAATGGGTGTACGGTAAACCCAGAAAAATCTGGTACTGGTTGGGTTGGGATATTAAAATGGAATAGGGTGAGAGGGATGCTAGTAGTAGTAAGGCATGGCATGGATGGGAAGCTGGGTGATTTTGGTTGTTAGTGTTGATGTTAGAATCCGGGTTCGTTTCTTTTTGCTGTATATCCCGGGTCTTCTTCAGATGAGTGAAGTCTGGTTGAGATCTTTCATGGATCGGAGCCACCCCTTCCTTCAGCATAGGAAGGAATGAAAAGGAATTGGATGAGAAAATACCGTCTGGTACGGATTTTAGAGGAAAAATTACGTTTTGTTTGATTTTCTCCAAATGTATGCTGTGTTAATGGAGTTTCACCGTCTCTTCTGAATTGATTTGAAGAATCTAGAATCGCTCAAGAACGTCTTCTACCATTTCGACTCCATTAAAAATGTTATTTGAGAGTTTTTCATTGATTTACAGATCAGAGAGCACTTAGTAGCAAGTGCAAGTGCAAGAGAATTGGGCGTCAGGCTAAGGGTCTGAGCTCAGTCCCAGCTAGTTTGCACCTTGTACCTCAATGATTTTCAAGTGTGAGGAAAAACTAACTAGTTAGGGATTCACAGTATGGGATTCAAGGAACAACTAATTCTTGGAATACTTCTTTCTCTGAGTCCAACATTTCATATTAGCATAGAATTGGATGAATGCCATATTGAAGCTGGGAACTCAAATCAAAATGGGATGTCCCCGTGTAAGACAATAAAGCCAAAAAATTGGGTGGGAAACTGGGGGAAAGGGAATCTCTTAAATTGTATGCAGAACGTATCAGTTTACCAAAGCACTTATTTACAATGCTCGAAAGCAGGGCGATCAATAAGTACTGTATATTGGGTAAACAGGAGAAGGACACAATCTACTATGTATAAAAAAAATAGGGCAGGAAAAGTCTCCAATATCCCGTAAAACTTTAGACTATTACTTTGCATAGTATGTCTTAAAAAAAGAGTTGAGATCAAATTGGCAGTGAGACAAAGAAAGCCAGGAACGTGGAAGGCCAACCAATCACCATAGTCCCACACGGGTCATATGAAAGGACCCCTTTCAATATCATCAAGATTTATAATACTGGGTCTCTCAGTCGGCCCGTAACCATAAGTAGTCGACTACTTTATCTTTTTCTCATTTCGACCTTCCCAATCACCTAGAGATGCAATGTGAGCCAGGACTTTATTGCGTTCGCCGTTCACGTCAGTAAAAGCTAAACCACGCAAGGCTTTATTCCGACAAACCTTGTCACACTTTTTGTAATTATTTCGAGCACAACAGACTATTTATTCAAATCCAAAGTTTCAATATTTTGAGTGCATAATCTTATACAATTTTATCCTAAACGTATATCATGGGATTTATTTAATAAAGATTAAAGCGTTACCATTGCAGTTAGGTTGAAGCGTTATGAAACTTCTGAAGAAAGTGAAATAAGTATTCGTGCACAAACTTTGTCACCTAACTGCTTACATGTTCCCATTTATTGCAATTTCACAATATTAAAAAATGGTGGTTGCTTATCGGAAGGGAGAGACATGCATGAAAAGAATATTGAAGGAAAAATATAGAAGAATTAATCGGGGTGAACCAGCCCAACTGCTACACCAGCACCAGAATCATGATCGAGTAGAAAAAGTAAAGATTTTTTTTATTCAGAATTGATGCACTTCATTTGGTCCTCTTCTTTCCAAGTATTAAAATAACTTTGTTAGGCAAATATATTGAAAATCTAACTTGAGACTTCTCAGCTTCCTTTATTTGAATTCAANAGGCAAATATATTGAAAATCTAACTTGAGACTTCTCAGCTTCCTTTATTTGAATTCAAGAAAGTTCACAAAAGAGATACGCTAGAAACTGTTTGACGTAGTGTCTGGCTTTAGATTATTTTGGTTGTTTTGATGTTGCCTAATTTATCTTTAAATTTCATCTTAAGGCTACTATTCTCTTTAATAAAATAAATCAGAAAATTAGCAATACATTCTTGAGCAAAGCAATGGAATGCGGTAGGATGTGAGGGTACAAGTTTCCTTTGCTTTCTCCGCTACGTTGCGTGCTGAATTGTATACCTCTTCTGCTGCGTGGGAAAACAGAAAGTAAAAGCTAGAGAGGAATGGGACGAAAAAGAGGCGGTTTGAGTCAAGTGAAGCTTACAAGTGGGAAGTGTCATGTCCATTGAGTCGTGCAAACTGTCACAATAGACTTACGATACCGTACAACTATATATATTATGTACTAAACTCCTTTTCTTTTCATGCATTCTCCAACCTAGGCCACAAATCTGAGTTGGATCACTCTCAATGTGATTTGATAGTGCTTGGAGGAGTTTCTTTATTTTCCTATCATGTTTCCTAACTTTCCTTCACTTGACAAATGGATTTTGACATGAAATCTTTTCAACCTGATGTAAAAATGCATAATTTTAACCTCGGGCGCTATAATTTGGCTTTGATAAGTTCTGACCGATTTGTATATTGAAATGAGCCCTAAAGTTTTGAGATGATCATGGACTAATATCAAAAATATGTTAACTGTTGAAAGTTTTGAGATGGGTCAAGAGAGAAAGTTGATGAGCAAGTAAGGTGAAAGGGTGACGATGCTAGATCGTCCTGAGCTCAGCCGAGGTAAAAGGTAGGAGGAAGGTTAGGGTTATATTCCTAAATTGGTGTGTATTTGAGTGAATCAAGTTGTGTTGTGTTGGGATGAGAAAGAAAAGCCATGGACACGGGTAGAGTAAGTAGTGAAACCGGGTTCGGGTCTCCGGGAAGTGCGATGAGTGAAATGCAAGTCAGTCAGGGCGAGTAGATTGGGTGAACTGAGAGTGATGAGTTATAAAGAGAGTATCTGGCGCCAGGCACATCTTAAGCTCCTCTGGTAAACAACCAACCGGTCTCTGTAAATATATATACTCTCCTCCTATTGATTTATTCCTTCCTAGCTAAAGCTTCAACTTGAACACAACAAAATATTGTGGGGACGAGTTGTGTTCGCGCAGCTACCAGACAAACACACACGTACACACTAACTGTGTTTGATGTGTACTGGAAACTCTGCTTCCAATACAAAACTCACCAGTTAACAACTGAGTCTTGCCCTGCCTGCACTTCACACACAATTCGCTCCAAAACCACTATACGCTTCATTCACACACCGGGCAACATACACACCAAAGGTCATCTGGTTCAAAATAACACTTTTCTGTCCAAAAAGTGCCTTGTAGGAGACTTACAACGTCCATCCTAGTTTTTATCCAGTCACTTACTTATTCACTTTTTCCGCTTGTGTTTTTGAGTCAATGCATGTCCCATTGGAGGTGGAGGTGGTCAAAGACGGTGACGGTGACGGAGATTTTGTGGTAGGACCATTTAACTTTCTCAAACACCTTCAGTTTTACTTTCTCTTATCTTATTTTCAAGTTCAGTAGCTTACACGGAATAATTATAATAATTAAGATGTTGGACTTGGTAGAAATAGTGAGCACGTGGAGAGCGGAGCCTAAAGGTATTTTCTTGCCACGTGCTTTTACTTTGTATCTGAACTTGGAGTTCCTCCGACTCCTTGCTGTGTTAAGCTTGCGATACGCAGCGGTACATTTTCGGTGAGACAGACGAGCCGATAGGGTAGAACACCGCAAAGTAGCCATCCTTGTAAACATTACAACTTCCGTCTCATCCGTCTTATTCACTTCCTTGGAGCTTCTCCACTAGAATTTGGTCGTCGTTATTACGGATTACTTTGCATTGATTAGCAGTCGATAATACGTTTTTGTCATACCTGCTAATTTGTATAGAAAGATCTCATGATTTAATGATCGTTCGAGTGTTAGGAAGAAAAGTCTCGTGTATCCGTAAAGATTGAAGGAAAATAAGCATTTCCTTCCTTGAAGTGAATTTTTGTAAAATATTTTGTTGAATGTCCTGTACTTTTGCTCTCTCCCAGAATCATGATCTTTGCAATGACAAGCCAAATACCCCTTTATAACCCGCCGTTAAATTTGAATCGTGTTGTCGAATAATCAATCAACCAGTCGGCTAGCGAAATAGAGTCGCCGACTGTGATAATCAAGCATATTGATGGGCAGGAATGGTTTGAATATAAGCTGGATAATTAATTATTAAGTTTTGGTGGAATGCGTTATAATAATTTGCAAATCTATATCAAATTAGGAAATGATATTTTATAGACTTTAATGTCAGTCAATGAAACTAAATCCTTGGAAAGTTTTCACACGGGTTAAAGTGTCAATTTACTTTTGTTCAATGTCAAGTAAAGTCATTTTAATGTCATTCGTGGAAAGCTGTCTGGCTAAAAGGAGTCTGTTTTTTTATTAGCACTGTGCTCGTATTTCGACAGTACGAAAGACTCATTTCTAGACGTAGAGAAATGCTGAGCTGTATAAATTTATTATTAATCTAATTTCAATGCGTTTCGTGTGACCGGGGGCAAGTATTTTTAATGAAACATTTTTCCTAGCTAGCAGATTTTTGTTCTCAGGAAAGATTGAAGATTAGATTTCAAAGATTTCTTAATTTCTTCGTTCTCATGTACTAGTTTTGCTAACTGTGCATATGAGGAAGACTCTTGAGTAATACACTAGCCGAGTGGCTGTACGTATACCAGAAGTAACCATGTGGAATCATAGTGCTCCTCTGTCCGCTCTTGTTTCTTCCTTCATTTATCGTTTAGAAAATAACTGCATGTCTACAAATAAATGTTGGAGCAAGCAGAAATTCTTTAGCATGCAGGATTCGTCATGTTCAATCCTTTCCAAAATTTAAGATGTTTTCCATATTGCTGTTCTTTTCCTCATGTTACAGGAAAGGAACTGTTAGGAACTTCAGGGCGTTGAGATGCTCACACATTTTTAACTCAATATTAATTCAATTTTCTCGATGCAGCACACAGTCATTATTATCGAAATGTGTTTTACTCTAAATGACTGCATCTAAAATTATCATGCACAAACGTTCATGGTTTAACTTCTTGGCGTTTATTTTTTAAATTTTATTTGACAGATGAAAAAAAATTAACATTTGAATAAACCAAGATGCTGCATTATGAATCTAATGAATTCGTTCAATTTTCTAACGCTATCGTACGACAGTCTCATTATATTATTTCATCGTTCAACAAAATTAAGCATTACAATTTAATATGGTTAGAAACTGTAAGAATAATGTCAATGCTTGACGTTGTAATTTGTCGGTCTTTGTGTATTGGATAAAATTAGTGTTACATGTTCCATCCCCAATTCTTGGGATTGTGAAAGGGTTAAACAAGAAGCATCATCAGTACACTAGCCCCTTCTCATGGAATAACCTTCTGTAGTTCAGGTGCATGGATTTCCTCAGCAAAACAACGAGGTCCTAGCATTTTAAAAATAGCCTGCTTCATTTGTGCTCCCTTGTTAAACTTGTATACAGGGTCACTACTAGCGCCTTCACACCTCAGAATGTTATGATATTGATCAGCAATGTAATGAGCACAACAATCGTGTAATATTTTCGGATTTTGCAACTAATTTTCCTTGAAACGCGTATATGAATTATCTTTTTTAATTATTGTATTTCTAATGTTACTTCTAGCAGCGTAACAATATCTGGAATTCTCACATTTGAAGACATTAAATACCAACTGTCAAAAATAGTTCGTGTAAGGTTTGAATACGTGCGAAGGTTTGGTTTCGTTTGCAAGAAATCTTAGGTTAGCGGCTCTGGGGAATATTGAGACGAAGCTCTAGTGTCTGTTGGAAAGTAATCTGTGGACATGAATGTGACATAGGATAAATAAACTGTACTTTCTCCTCAGAACATTTGTTCTCTTCTTTCGGAGTCGTTCTCTACACCATATCTAAGTACCTAGTTTTCAACACGACTGATCTTTCTTGAACAGAATCGTCTTCAGAGTAGGAATATGTATGTACCTGGGAAATAGGTACTAAAGATCAGTTTTATGAGTTGAATGCCAGGGGGTCTTCTCGGCATTTAATTCCACCCATTTGGAAACATTAAGCACTCAAAAATGGTTTGAATATCTCAAATTTAGAACTTGTGTTCCTTCTACACAACATACACGGGCATTTTAGGGCATTGACGAGGAGAATACGGCATGGTCTAGACATTCTTTATTATTTCGGCTTAGCAGGTTTTTTAATTTTCTATCTATGTGTTCCACTGTTTCTAAATGTAGACACATGTTTATAAGGGAGAATAGAGTGGACGGGAAAGGGTAGAGCCTAGAGAGAAGCGTGAATGTTTGTGTAATCAATGAATAGTATGAGACAGTAAGGTTTGCCTGACTAGTGGATGGCCTTACAAGTTGTTTACAATGAATTAGTAAGGAAGAAAAGTTGTTGATGGAGAAACAGCAGTTGAGTTTTTATTACATTTCTTTCATTTTATGAATGCGTAGTGCTAGGAAGGATCTGCGTACTTTACTCGACTCAAGCTCTACCATTTGTAGATGGATGGGGCAAACGAAGATATTGTTGTTTACTGGAAAAGAGGTGAATAAAGGCCTAGTTACCCGTTCATGGAGGCCACACAACAACTTTGCCTTTAAGGTTGTCTGGATATTTGCTGTCCATGTACATTATGTGTATTGATGAATGATGATGATGATGGGGAAGCCGGCGTAATATGTAGCTACACAACATAACCTGAGTATTAAAGCCTTCCAAGTTGTTCCCTTATACTGGAACACTTTTTAGTTGAACCCACATAAGAGAACACAAACACATATGACATGGCTCAACACATACGTGAAATCCATGGACGGCTGACTACACTACGTACCCCTCCGTGCTGGACTGAAGCTGCTGTTTGAGTCAAACTATTGATTTTACTCAACTGTTTGTTTTATTGTTTGTTTATATTGTCAGCAGTTTTCGTTTTTCTCTTGCATTCAAAGTAGCACTATTGATTGTGAAATCCAATCCTGAAAATGGTTCTGGCTTTTATAATAGGAGCAACGCGTTCAGTCTTTCTCTAACCCGCTCTCCTCCAGTTAGTTAATAAATGCAGAACAAGACTCTACTACTAGGAGAATAGTCGTGGTCCGGCCTTTTTTAAGTTTACTCAGCTGAAAAAGAGTTGAACCTGTAGGAAAATTTGGATCAAAATTCTCATCCCGCGATTCTCTTCATCGTCGATGCTCAGTCGAGTAGAATAATAATCAAATAATAGTCAAAATAATTCTCTACTTTGTAAAATTCAATACAGGCAGTAGTTCCTTTGAGTCTCACCTTATTCGACTTTATAATTGTGCAAGAACCATGGTTGTGTAATGTATTGTTTGGAGAAGTATTTCAGAAAAACAAATACACTTCGTTTGTCGTACTATGCTTTCAACCAACCCACCTACCTATCCTCGGTGACTGGTGATCAAATGTTATTGACAAACAATGGAATGAAATACAATAATGCTTGGTTGGGTCTTGATTCTGTAGGCTGCTGCTGCTCGCTCTAACTCTTCGTCTTCTGAATCCCTTTTTCTTGTGCACTTGCACTCTAAGTAATATTGAATGTTTTCTTGCACGTATGCATGAAACTCATGAGTGGTCATAAGGAGCCTAGTTAGCCGAAAGGCATCCTATGGTTGATTCTCTGTGTAGTGTTGTGTGCTGCTAGACCAAGTCGGTAAGGTTAGGCAGGACTATGGGAAGAAATAAACAGTTCTTTTGTGGAGACAATAACAAGGGAGAGGAAACCTTGATGGAAGAAAGCCTTCTAGCTGTTTATCCATCCTTGTCAACGACTCAAAACACAAACAACACCACAAGAAAGAGGAAAAAGGTCGTCTTCGGGCAGAAGATCACATCATTTCAATGTTTAGTAGAACAGTCGAATGTATAGCCCAAGTCATGAAACTCCCTTTCCATAGCAGAGTCAGTCCAAGTTTGAGCTGGCTGAGCGGAAGAGCAGTGAGTAGTGTTGAGAGCTGCATTTGGACTTTTTTAATCTTCCCTTCCGGTCTGTGTAGTAGTAGTAGTTCAACTAACAACAAGGAAAAGACAAGAATGGATGGGGAAAAAATACTCGTGATGAGTTTCCCTTCTTGTCTCCCCAGGATAGTGAATGTGTAGTCTTAAACCATGGAAGTTGAAGGTGATTTCTTTCCACTTCATCTCAAACTTCTGGACCCGCCAATACCTTGTCGTCCCTCACAACTACCTTAATTTATTGCGTGCCTCATGATACGCCACTAATTACTTGAAGACTTTCCCCTTGGTGCGGTGGTAGGCTTTGGGAAAGTCAACGCAAAGCAACCAAAAATACAAGCTTCACGCTACCTTTTCCTATGGTAGGACTGGACTGCGGTGAATCCCCAACACAATTCACTATCTACGTATTATGGTCATTTAAGCTCAGTGTTTCCGGATTCTGTGGGTTGCTATTAATAATACTAAAGTAGCTCCAGTATTTGTACTTTATTTTCTACGACAGTACAATGGAGAGACAAATTCTAACTTTTGGAAACACCATTTGATTCCTTAGAGAATAATTACAGTGGTCTTGTTGGGTGAATTGTACCAAGGCCCTATCTAAGTGGACCATGCCAGTGCAATGGACAAATTAAGGACGCTAGGTATTTCTTACATTTAGGGTAGAAAGTAACATTGCAAAATTTAATTAGTTCTACAAGTGATTCAGCTAATTGGCATTGATAAGAAACTCTGTGTACGGGATTCATGAATTACTTGTGATTGAAGGTAGGTTTCGGATGAACTATCCTTATTTTTGAGTTATGGATTTGCACTACACCAGTCCTGATTGAGAATTGTTATAATTGACTGACATGCCGTGGACGGGATAATAGAGCTTTGGGATGTAAATTTCTAAATGAACGGAGTAAAGTGAATTAATGATAAAACAGATTTGTGAATGATATAGATTAATGAGAGACGTAAACAAGTCGCGGTTGGGTAAGGAATTCTACGTGGTAGAGTGTTGGGTTCCATGACAAGAGCAACACCACAGGCTGTCAGCCGCCAAACCGCTTAGATAGGACGTATTTATCCGGTTGAAGCTGCTTTGAGTCTGTCTTCTTCGAAGAAAGGATAGGGAATGGAGCATTGGTTAGAAAGAGAAAGCATTTTCTCCTGGTGCCATGAGAGAAGATTGTTTTCTTGGCGGGAGAGAGAGGATTACAAGTTTGGAGCTAAGTGGCCCCTCCTAATGAGTCCATGTAGTTAGAAAAGATGTCAACTTCCTCATATCCCCAGAGACTCGTCTCACACACCGGGATTATGTTGTATGACATACACACAGAAAAACCCAACCCTTTCCTTCCGAATAAAGTTATCATTTTACCAAATCCTGACTTCAAAATTTAAAACTGATCAGTCATTTCATTTAAACTTTAGAAAACTGTCTTTCTATAGTTTTGAATTAAAACTTATGAATTAACTTTGGTAAATTAGTTTATATGTATTCCTATTTCTCATTAATTAAATAACTCTTGAATTTGTTACATTATATTAACTAAATGAAGGAAGATCTTTCTATAGTGGCATAAATTTAAACAAGATCTGTTTTAGGTTTTCTACAAGCTTCAAGTGTTAAGCAAACGGTGGTGAGAATAGGAACGGATAATAAGATCCGGGACTAATAAATTCACTCAAGTGTGAAGTGTTGTTTAGTCTCTTAACGAGAAGTTTTCCTGCTTTTTACATGCGGTTCATATCTTGTATTTTTCTCCAGCCACTTTCTCTTGTCTACGTCGTTTGCACACTATTACATTGCAACTCTGTTCTCCATCCTCATTTTCTAACCACTGACTGTTCCATGTTCTGGATTCCTCCGGTTTCTTTACTGTCAACTTGTCCAGACCAATGCACAAATCGTATTTCCGACAAATTGTAAATGAATACTAGGATAAATTGCGTGCACAATAATTCTTTGGCATCTACAACATATGATTTCACTTTACCAATTATATTTAATTTGTAAGATGAGAGAAAGCGAGAATGAAAAATTGGAATGGAAGTGTGATTGTACAGAGTATTTAAGGAAATGGATTTCTGTGTTGGTATTGCAGGATGGGTCAATGATGGACGCTGAGACGGACGGTGACGGGGCAATTAATCTCTCAACTTCTCAAAGACCGTCTGCCGCCAATTCACCGAATTCTGGCATTGATTATGAAGACACCGATCAGGTCCGTAGATTTTATTATTTCATCTCGCTTTCTCTCTTCTTTCCTTGACCTGTACGTACTACTAAATACTAATAAGAGTGGAGTCATAGTAAGATTAAAGGAATAAGCTTTCAAATTTAAGCTGGTGTTGAGAAATGAATGTGATGGAAAGAAGGTGGTCGTCTGCTTATTAATACAAAATGTTGAGAAACGAAAAGAGAATTGCTGAGGCAGGGTAGGAATAAAAGTTATAGATGATGGCAGAAGTGATTATATCTCTTGAATGCCACTCACTCATCTTGAACTCTTGATGGCCCATGTCACATAAACTTTTTGTCTTTTGCTCTCCTCTCATTTAATGATATATTTTGCTGACGATAGAGGTAGGAAAAGAGGATGGAATTTTCATATTTACCAAAAGTTATAATTAGAAATGAAGCTAATTTTTCATCTTTTGTTTTTAAAAGACGGTTCTTCTGTTTTAATTAATGCTCAGACAAATGCCAGGTAGATTAGATGACTTTTGGCTCTCGTAACTTATTTTCTTCCCTCCTCTTCCCTTTTCCCTTAGCACTTCTTCACTCTCAAACACAAATGGCATGGGCCTAGCAGATAACTTTGATGGGGAATTGCCACCAGACGGATTTGTCACTTTTGTTCTGACACAAAGATTCTCTCAATCCCTTCGCTTTCAGGTGGGACAGTCAGGGAGGGCAAAGTCTATTCTCGCGAAACATGATGACAAACTCTTTTCCTTCCTTTCCTTCTAAACTTGATTCATTCATTCATTTTCTGACAATACATTTCAAAGGACGACTACTCCCTTGATCCACGGATCCAACCGCCAAGCCATACTAACTATAACTTTTCTCCCCTGCATCCATCCTAATCTTTCATATCTCAACCACATACCTATCCACGCCTTTCAAAACAATATTTTTCAACAAATAACCCTTTCTATTGTTGAGTATCAAGAAAAAAGTTTTGTTGAATTTCTTAGTGGAATATAAAAAGGAAAGGTCAGCTTGGAGGTCACCTGTATCCCAGTATCCTTTCCATTTTTTCTTTTTTCTTTCTCCCCTTCAACCGTGTAACTTTCTTTGGCTTCGTGAAAAGATTTCTAACTCTTCTCAACACCCCTGACCGACTGATGATTTCAGGACGGATATGGGAAAAACATTTCCCAAAAGCGGATTTTAGATAGAATTAATGAGTCCCACAAGGTTGAATCCCTTATGTATTTTTTTCTGCTGGTACTAAGTCATAAGATGCATGCAATCCGACATCACTACCAGCTAGCTCGTCCTATTCTCGTCTTGTATTATTTCTTCTAAAGTAATTATTGAAATTGGACTCAACCTGCTGAGTGTATGCATTACCTGTGCATATAGTTATATATATGTGATGAATAAATGTTTGAGTGGTTATGGGGCACAAGAAAGATATTATTGTCCACCTTAGCTATGGTAGTAATAAAAGTAGGATTGGATTTGATAATTTATTATGTAATGTACATAGGTTTTTGGAGAATGTGGAGTGTGTTGTGAGAAAGTGAGGAGCAGTATTTTGAAATTTGTATCCAATTTAGTTTGTTTATGGAAGGACGCGAAGGGGAAGGGGCTAGGGGTCCCGACAGCCTTAGTTTAAGCCTGGCCTAGGTTTACGTAACTCCTCTCTCAATTGAATTTGGAAGGGAGGGCTTGTTTAGATTCTTGCATGGCTGTTTAGTTTAGCCCAACAAAGAAAACAGTCATGTGTTTATTCTGCTTGAAATAGCAGTGTGAGGAGAGTAAGGGATGATGCGTGGTTGTATGTATGTGCATGAGGCTTTCTTCAATCTTCCAGCCTCTTGTTTGGCACGAGTAAACAAACGGTAGAGGAGCCCAATACACAATGCAAGGCAAAACCAAACCAAAGCATCAAAACTCAACCCAGTCCTGCCTCAGTTCCCACTCCATGTCTTTGTATGGCTTGGTCCGGGACCCCACAGATCTCTTCAAACGACAGTGTATTTCAATCCATTGGGGTCTGGAAAGAAATGTTTTAGCTAGGATCCATGGAAATGGAAGTCCGAAAGAGTGTTATTGTTTGCCCATTTGTTGTTGTTTGGTAGAGAAGGGTGATGATGGAGGATTGGGCTGGACTTGACTCAGGGAAGAGTTGTCATGCCAGCTGTTTGTTAAAGAAGTAGGTAGGGAGATGATCGATACATAGACAGGACAGGATATTTCATTCCTCTCTTCCAAACCAAAGAGTGAGTGAGGATTTCTCCGCTTGTTTAGATTACTCAGGCATCCATCTGTAGAATCAACAGAGGCGTAATTGCGCTACGCCGTACCCCAAAACCCATAGTGGAGAAAGCTATAGTTCCTCTAACCCATGTATGCGACCAACTCCAGAGTACTCAATTCTCTCTATCCAAACTTCTTTTCCAGGGTGGATTCAAACGATGGGATACAAGTCCTAAATAACATTAGGTCCATTCCAAATATATGGGAGCGGAGAGTAAACAAATGTGTCATTCTCTAGCCAGAACTTCACATACATACGTAGAATAGCATTCAGACCTTGAGTTTGGTGACGTGGCCACATAGGGAGAGAGTCAAAAGTCGCAGGGGAAAGAGATGAATTGACAAAGTTCAATTAGAGTTTTTGGAAGGAATTCTGTAATGCATCGCCATGTATGAAGAAGGACTTGAAGGGAACTTATTTGAAAGGGTTTGTCTGTAACTGAGACTCATTGAGAGGTGGGAGAGCGTGAAGGTAGAAGAAAAAACAATAGCGTTGAGTCTTGATCGGATAGGGTGCGAAGGGGATTGTATGAATTGATGAATAATTTTTTCTTATTCTACCCAGCATCCCGATAACTAACTATGGGTTGGAAGGATAGACCAAGTTGAATTGAGCTCTTTCCTAGACTCCCTGTCCCTTTTACGTACTTAGTCCTTCTAATGACCTGTCGCGGGATGGGAGGGGAAATATTGCCGTCATTAACCAAAAGACGCTTTCTCAAGAAAAATGACGGAGTCAACAGAACGCTGGTTGCCTTCTTGATTTGAGGTCTTGACTTTCTATGCATGCTTTCTTCCCTCGTAATTAGAAGTTGAGATTCTGGAAAAAACGCAAACATAGCACCTTAGTTTCGCCTACGACTCAATAATTATAAGAAATTAATATGCGAGACGCCGAGTCTAGGTTTGGAAGCCCTTTCCTTCGCCCAGAAGAATGCAATCTTTCTTTCTCCGTATACATCCATATATAATAGCTAGGATTCAGTCATATGTTGTGGAGAGGATTGCATTGGTTTGATAATATAAGGAGAGGTGACTCGATCCCTGCCCTGGTTTGCCTTTTTTACTTTTGAGTCCACGGTGACGTTGTTGGGGTGGAGAGAAAAGCTGAGAATAGAGAAAAGAATTGAAGATGAAGAAAAAGCAGAATTAGAGAAGGATAGGAACAGTAGTAGCATAATTTTAAGTTGTCGAGTCTTTTACTTTTGTCTCTCCTACGGAAGAGAAAAAAACGTGGATCGGAGAAAGTTACCGAGGGAAGTTTACCACAGAAATTTATTATTCCGTAAAAATTATCATGCCGTGAATTGGGTTGGTTGAGCCATCCAGGGCAGAAGCACATTCTGGTTCCTTAAAATGAAAAATTTAATTTTTCACGGACTAAAACAGTCGGGTTACATCGTTCATTCTGCCCGAGTCGCTTCCCCAGCCTTTCGCCTGAGCAATCATGCAGACGGAGGACTGAGCTAGGAACTCTATACTTTTTCCTCAGAGCTTGGCTTTCTCTTACTTTTACTTCTTCTTCAGCAATTCTGCAGTGGTTGATATAGTCATGGACCGCCACAGTCCCACTCCAACCTTCCAAAAGGTCCCTTCCTTTTTTCCGCACCAACAATCTTAAGTCACTCCTCCCTACTACTACTACCTGGGTTCTGTACCTTACCCCTTCCTATGCATAGCCCACGTCAATCACATAAAACTACTATTTAGAATTCCAAGCTCAACTCTGTCTCCTCAATCAGACACTTGTCTCCAATATGCCAATAGGAAGGAACTCCCTTTCCTCCGCTTCTTTCTCTCTTTATTTTCCTTCAATGATGTCCTCCACCTTACCCATTCCCTCTAGGTGTCATCTCTATAGATTTCTCTTCACTTCTTTAGGTTACGTTGATTTTTCACATTAGCATGGGCCCCACATCCTACTCTCCATTCCCTTCAGCACCTCCGTCGGTGCGCTTCGATTATATTTCATTGAAATTAAGGAGTGGCAACTCTTGGGCCAACATACTTCATCTAAAGAGAAAAGTTTTTTTTTCTTCTTCTCCTCTTTCTGATTTCAAATAAACTCTCGAGTCTTTCGTGAAGCACATAAAAATCTCTGTTTACTCTTCCAGCAAAACTCTTCCGAATCCTTGTAGCCACGGAAACCTGCATATTCTTTCCCCAGAGTGCAAAGGAGTGTAAAAGCAATTAAGTGTGGCATTGTTTACTCTGCATTTTCTTTCATCGCACACAACCAGGTAGGGTTGTGACATGCAATCAGCTAAGCACGTCCACCCAATATCTATGCATGCGTACTATAATCCCTTGTCTAGTACTTTTCATCTAATGCATGGGCTCATGATGCCCACACATTTCAAAATTGACCTCTACCTTCTCATCGTCACACTTGTGATACTAAAATAGTTGACTAGTTGAACAGCTCGTGTTTGCATTCCCCGCTGGATGATGGTTTGGGATTGATTTTGATTAGGGCTAGAGTCGATTCATTGGAGGGAACTAATTATGTTAGCAGTGCGACCGCTCCATACAATCCGAAGCCTTTATAACCAATTAGTGAGATTGTGAATAATTCTCCCCACATTGTTTGCTGAAAAATGATACAGGGACAGTGAAGTTGAAGTTATATAGGAACATAGCTCCTACCATGCTTAGTTGTGTGTACTTTGTTTAACTCAACTCAAAACCTTTGGAACCCATCATGCGCACCTTCAAATGAATTATTAGCAATAATAATAATAGTTGGAGTTTGAGAACTGAGGACATGTGCCAAGCCAAGCAATTAATTAACACGATCATGGAGAAGTGTATTATTTGGGGACGGTTTGCTCAAGGTAGTTGTGCAGGGAGCCAGACTAACAGGATCCGAGTTAATGGGGAAACACCAAATGATTCCTCACTCTCGCTTCTTTCTTTTTGGTCACATCCTAGGAAATCATATTAGTCTATTAGTTGACTTGAACTTCTACACTTAGGACTATGGCCTTGTCTCCTAACCACTAGGCAAACAGAGTCTACCTGTTTATTGGCAATTCTCTAATTGTGTGTGCCCATTCAACTCACCCTTCGTCTAGTCTCATCTCTCGCTAATTCCACAATCCACACCACTACAACCATTTATGTGTACTTTCACTCTATAAATGTCTACGTTGGCAAAGGGGCGAAAAGACTAAGGATGTCCAAGAGAAAGAGAGAAAAATGGGTAGGTAGATTGTGGTGAGGAAGTGGTATATATGTGTGTGAAAGAAGGCGGGAAGTCGAGCGGTCTTCATTCATCAGGATTTTTCTTATCTAGAGTGAAGAAGAGAATGGGGAACATGGGAGAAAGTGCTTTCCTGGCTTAGCCCTTGGCTTGATAATTTGGTCGTTAGGATTTAGAAGGGCGTTGTTGTGTAAAAACGAATGCAGCAATGTATTTCCTAGTGCCAGAATCCCGGAGCCCGCCCTCTGCTATGCTTATGTGTGTGTCGCTTTTCCCTCCGTTTCCTATCAGGGAATCATCGGCATTTCTCCCGCTCCCGCTTAAATGGACTCAAGTGGTCCAGCGAGAAATGCTTGTCGAGATAAAGTCCGAGTGTCGAGATTAATGAAGGACGTCGTCCAGCCAGGAGATGTACCCAGCTTCACCACCGAACAGAAAGAAAGTAAAAGAGCTGTGTAAGGGTGTGTCCACACAGCTCACAAGGGCGAAAAACTCAGTTGATCGGTATTAATCAAATGAAGCATTTTCCAATTTTTCGCCCCTTCCACATTCCACCTCCCAATCAAGTGTCCTATCATAATCCAACCATGCGATATGGGTGTGTATGGATCTTATGAATTTGACACATTGCGTGTTTGTGCCTTTTTTTGACTTCTTGTTTCCCTTAGAATTAGCTCAAAATTAGGGAGTCAGAGATGATTTCATGTGTTTTCTTATCTGATTCTTGGATCACTGGAGAAATCAGGCAGACAACATGGGGCTGGTACTACCTGACACGCATTC
>WJEZ01001357.1:0-18065 GCA_009869925.1 Thalassaphorura encarpata | reverse complement strand
TTGCCTCTGCCTGCCTGAATGACGAGAAGACTTTCCCGAAAAATAGAAAACTTCTAAAATAAAATAAAATAAAATGTGCCTCTTCCTTTCTCTCATATGAGTTCTCATCTCATGCATACATGTGAATCTCAAATAACTTCACCCTTGTTGCAAATAAGTAGGACAAAGTTGTTCAACTTGTTGGCAGATTTTTTTTGCACTGTATTTGAAGTTTTACTCTTTTCAAATGTAACCGGAAACACGAGCGAGGAAAGACTTTTCTGCCATGACTTTCGTCAACAATATTGCAATATAATTTTACAACGCTCAAAGAAATAACTAGCTGAGGGTTTGTTTTGTATGAGTGAGTACAAAAACAAAATTTTTTCACAAATGAGCTCAAGTTTGAGATTTGTTTCACTTCCTGTTCCTGTTTACTCCTTAAACGAATTTCCGCGAAACTAGTTTTCCCTTCCCTACCTAAATAAAGTAAACAGAGTCCTAATTTTACTCAAGGCTAGGAGAAAGGAAATTGCAATTTGTACTACATTTTTGTTTTGCCAATATTGCAAAATAGGCTTCATGCAAGTAATTGGTCCACGGTTTATTAATTTGTGAGAAAATGAAAGGTTGTAATCTTGGCCTGAGCCATCTGATTGTATAATCCTGCAATCCTTCAATATCTCAATCGAGATCTCCTCCGGAGGAAAGTAGGGATCCACGAATTGATTGTTGGCTTGGTACAAATTAAATTATTTACCACATCAGAAAAAATTTGCGCACCTCTACCATCCCCTGCTGGCGCATCTGGATCTCCATACTAAAAAATTATTTCTTGCATTGGATAATTAAAAAATGAATAGCTTAATTTACTTACATAATGAAATTTAATTCCAGTTTTTTTATCGTAGTAACCATCCATTGTATTCTTCTGCTTGTATTAAAGAATGAACTGTAAATTCAAAAGGAAATCGATAATGTTTTATTGTAATTGCAAACTGAGCTGCAAGTTTATAAATTACAACTTTGTACCTTTGACTTCCAGCTAGCGCTTAGGTCTAACTAATTGAATTCCGGATTATTAAATCCAAGGGCCAGTCTCAGTTAATATTATTTCGTATGCGACCATTTATTTATTGTTTGGCATTACAGTTACAAAGTTAAGCTCATCAAGAGACTGCAGTTAATTCGTAAATAGAAAAAGCATATTCCGACCACTAACTGAGCATTTTAGGACTGACACAATGAGCAATAGCTCACTGATAGAGTCCTATGTGAAACATACGTGGAAATTATCTAAGCATACTGAAGCATAATTCTTTCATCATGAAACTCACGAAAATAAAATAAAATTTACTGGTCATCGTCATTGTTAGTATGGATGATTTATCTAGCAGATTCAAATGACATCACACTGTTGCCTTCATAATGATTTCATATCGTGTCTCATGGATTACAAAATGGTTGAGAATTTGTACAACTTTCAGATTATAGATAAACTAGAACTTTCCCAACTGAAATTCTCAGTTTTACTTTCGAAACTTGTCGAATCGCAAGTTCATGTGGAATTAAACCATTAATAAATCATAGCCCAAGTCTTTCATCATCTATGATCTTGGCTTCTAACGAAACAATATTTGCCGTATATAATAATTTGAATTTATATTGTGTACAGTGTTTAGTTTATATCTCTCCGATATATCCGACCAATCACAGGCTTCCTAAATTATGTCATGTGATTTAAAAATCGATTAATCTAAAATAATCATGGATGCCTTTTCTAGGGCATCCTGTTGAGTGGAACACGAGGGAATTAAGCCACGTGTAAATCACAAACTTATAACCTTATGTTTTGAAAACAAAAGACGAAAATTAAAAATGAGTCTTTGGTCTGTACGATTTTTGCATACAAATATTTACGCTGAGAATTTTAAAAAGTCGTCACAGAAAGAAATTATCTAAGGAATAAATGAAAAACTTGAAAAAGCCAGATTCTTTAATTGAAATATTTCAATAAGTTTTGACGTTCAGTTGTTCCCTTGCAAGAATTTAGAATTTAAGTTATTCATCAACAACAGTGTAAAGTCCATCTAATTTTGATTACAGATCAATTTAGATATTCAGATTAGCAAATCTCAAAATCTGCCAGGATAATTTCAAGTGAATCTAACATTCGCTTTACTCTCTGATATCAAACCATATTCTCCTGAAATCACTACTCTCTTTAGCCTAAACTTTTTAAAATGGGTCCAGATTTGAAGCTATTTTCAAAATACACCACTCCTTGGAAAAATCCAGGTTTAGACATGAGGCCTTACGCTGTTATGATAAACGCCGCTGCTTGGCTGGGATTATTTCCTATCGAGTACGATTGGAGTGCGAATCGGCTTGTCATAACCCCTAGTAGATTGAGACGCGCCATGTGGATTATTGTGATGTTGGCTGTCGTTGTTACGAGGATTCTAGCTTTGCATTCAATCTATTGGATCGTAATTGGGCCGGACTTTGATTTTGAAAATCCGCTTCATGCCACTCTTCTTGCAAATGGAGCATTTCTTTTATTCACTGGACTATGCCACCTCCATACGGTTTGGAAATATAAAGATGTGATCGTCGTGGTCAACCAATGGAACATTTATTTTGGAACATTCCTCCGTAGTTATTTTAACATAATTATTGTTACAATTTATATCCAAGAGTAACTATATTCGAATTTGAACAGGTTACTACGATCGTCGCAGAGGAGAAGCAACGATGATTCTGGTGAGAAAACTGTTATGGGCCTATGTGATGGGACTCCTAATACTGGCACCATTTTTCGCCTGCTCGATATTTTTGATTTCGTGCAAACTACATTTCCACACATCTTATCTGGGCGTTTGTGCTGTTGAAATCCCCCAGAAACTAATTTATATTCACCATCCAGCAATTATTGTAGTTCCACTATTGATCTTCAACTTTTTTGCTGTGGTTGAAGCCGTGTCATCATTTTTAATATACCTCAGTATGAGCACTGCAGCTGCATTTATGATGACGGACATGCTTGCCAGTTTAGGGTACGTAATTTATGCCAAAAATCATTTTGACCGTCTTAAATAGTAACAAATTGGAATTGGTTTCAACTTTTAAGGGAAATCTGTGACAAATCTCCATTCAAGGAGGAACGACTTTGGATTCTACATTGCAACTCAGTGCAATTGCTGGTAGGCTTGGCGAACAGATGCGCCGGTCAGGTTTTCATACCAGGCCTTCTGGTTGGTCTAATAGGAATCATGGTTCTTGTAAATGTGAATGCAATTCGAATGAATTTGGGCACGGCAATGACCCTCCTCTATATGTCAATCTCTTTGGGTTTCCTCATAATTTATTTTGGAGTCTTCAAACATTATCCAGACATGGAGGGAAATTCCAGACAAATATTTGATCAACATAAGAAAGAAAGCAAAGATGAATGGGTCAAAAAATCCTTGGCTGCCATTCCTTCAATAAAATTTAACATTGGCTCATTCACCAATTTCAACATCGAGGCATTCACTGGAATACTTTCCATTGTTTTGGATCGTACAATTGCAGTTTTATTAATTGATCAACAGTAACCAAGATGCGGAATATAGCATTGGAGTAGCCCAACCAGCTGGAACCAATAAAAACAGTTCATGCTGGAAGATCCACTTGCATGTTGAACACACTGGATTTGCAAACAAATGTATTCACGTTGAAAGCGCCAAAATTCACTTCGCAAAAAAATTTAGAATCTTTAGATGGTTCATTTCCAGGAGTCTGGAATTTATCTCAAGACTTGATTTGGCCGAAATGAATTAAAAATTGTCCCTATGATTCTTATTCAAGTGAAGTCCATGTCCAGGGATTTGCTCATTTAGTGCAGCTCTTGGAATTTTTATGCATCAGAGTAAAGCACGGTCGCAGATAGCGGTGCTTTCAACCCGCTGAATAAGTAAAAATTCTCACTGTTTCTGTTGAATACGAACGAGAGAAGTGCGCGTTATTGTGGGACTTGCCGAATAATATCTTTTATTTCAAAACTAAATGACCAAAATGACCTTATTTGAATCATAGCCTTACACGAATTACTTCTTAACCAATTTGAACTTGACTGTCCAGTAGGTGTCCAACTCTTCCAACTCTCCCTCAGAATCATAGGGATTGTAGGCAGTTTCCTCTTGTTCTTGTTCTCTGTGTCTTGCGTTTTTTGCAAATGGATTGAATAAAATGAATAGATGTCAACATGCACTTTGCTTCATCCATAATAGAGGACCCTGATGAGTGGATGGGATGAACAGGTCCTTCCCATCGCATATACGATTTTGGTGCCTAGATTGATCCATTTGAAAATTTTTGAAGTTTTAGACAAGTGTGGCAATATCAATGTAAAGAAACTTACATCCTCATCCGAGGTTGCGTCTACCGTACTTTCCAGTGTAATTTGAACCCTGAATTTGTTTGCTTCCTGTGTACTTCCAACAATGGTGACCCAAGACCCCACAGTTGATTTTTTAATTTCACTCATTCCAATGAATGTAAATCCGAAGAATCTGAACACACATGGTGGCCAACCGTCTAAATCAAATACAATTATAATGACTTTTAGTTAAAATATTTGAATACATATTTTACATGAATATTTGAATGAATACCATCTTGATCACACGTGAGATCCTGATCATACCAAATCTGTTCGTACATAATTTCCCCATCATCACTGCAATCTCCTTGAGGCCAAATACTATGAACATTTTGAATGTGATCCAAGTAGAGAGAGAACGGAATGTGAGCCTCATTTTCACATCGTCTGTATACGCAATGCACTGGTCTAAAAAGTGATAATAATCAAAACAAACCATGAAAGTAAATTAATATAAAAAAATTTTCTACCTGTAATCACAAGTTATTTTGTGAGCTGCTAATTTGAATCCAGGAATAATGTCATTACAACCGTCCTTAGAAAAGTAGCACGTGAAACTACAACTGGTTTCAAAATAATTTTCAAGAAAAAAGTTTCGTGTTCCACGAAATCCTGCAGTACATATTCCACACTTTTGTATTTGTTCGTGGCATTTGTTGCATACATGATGACCCGTGTCACAGACAAATATGGGTGGAATGCAGATTTCAAAGCAAATCGGACATTCCAATAATTTTTGCACTACAAACTTATCTGTCTCGACCTTGTGCAGCTCAATCGTATTGGCACGAGAATCGCCGTCGTCGTCATTTGGTACAACTGCTGAAGCCATAATCACACTTGACTTTTGAATGAAGCTCACATTCACAATTAATAAAATTAAGAAAATTCAATTAGGAGCCGTTGAAACATGAAAAGTGCTGCAGAGTTTGTTACAATTTGGTGGTGACTCAATGATAAGATAACAAATAACAACTAACACCAGTCCCACTCCCAAGAACGAGCCTGGTTCAGATCAGACGATGGTTTAACGTTGTAAAATAAAAATATTCTAGTAATAGGGCTGGATTGGGTATAGAACTAGAAAGCATGGGAGAGCCAGTTTTACTCTTACTGCAATGGTTAAAATGTGTTATGCCATCTCCAACCGAAAGTGCAACCCTTGCAAGTTTACGGTTTTGCAGACACATGAGTCTTGTTAAGGGAAAAATAAGGAAATGACTTGACTCTCTTGGCTGTCTTCACTTTTGTGCTAGGGGTAAATTGTAGTAAGTGTAATATTAAAAATCAAAAAATACGGTCTCCTGCGTGATTTATTTTTACATAATACGGCTTAGGTACTTTTCTTTATTTTCACATCAACATGGCATGTAAAACAGAAAACAAGGCAATATCCTAGTATTGTATGTATTTGAATAGTGCTCGTAAGTACTAAGTACTATTTGGCAGTAAACGAGGTGCAATGCTGCACAATAGTCAACATTGTTCGTATGCATTTGAAATAGCTTGAAATATTTTATTAAATTGCACTAAATCAAGCAATATTGTAAACTTTATCCCAGGTTATGTTAATTTTATTATGCAGCAGGAATTTCCTTCAGATCGCCCCCTTCAGAAATGATTCGAATGAGATAAGGAGCACCTTCACCATCCCATTCACTTAACCAAGGAACAATCAGAACAGTTCCTGCGGGAAGATTCACTTGCATGTTGAACTCTCTTTGTTTGCAAACAAATGTGTTTTCATTGAACACGCCAAAATTTACGTTGTAAAAAAATTTAGAATCCGTAGGTGGGTCATTTCCGGGAGCCTAAAAATCATTTGATCAAATTAGATTAAAACATAGTCACATTGATTCTACTCCGCTTTACTTACCCACAAGAGATGAAATCCAAATCCAGGGATTTGTTCATTTAGTCCTGCCCTTTTGTAATTTTTATACATCAGAGTAACAGCAAACCCACAGTTGTATATCAATCCGTCAGCTTTAGCTTCACCTGTAGTTTTTTGAAAGTAGATTGTATAATTATCTGTACATTGTACATGCATGTAATTAAATTGACTACCTTTGTCAGTTTCCTCTGTAGACAAATGGGCATAGTAGCCAGCTTTCCCCAAGAAATATCCAGAATTAGCTAAAATAGTTATATTGAGTCCATGGTACCAATATTAATTAGTTATACAATTAAATTTGTAGAATAAACTTGATGTGTATCTTTCTTTCCTTACTTCCTTTTGTAGAACCAGAATTTGCTTTGGTAAAATTTCCGTGCCCATTGTAAAACGTTGCGTTACCCAAACGAACCGTTGAATCCCCACGGCATGACCCACTCCAACGGCAATCATACAAAAGATTAGCATAATTGTACAAGTCCATAATTGGAATCCAGAATTGTCCATCAGTCGCATTCCCAGTCCGCAGGTCTTGGGTCACCGTTTGCCAAGTTCCGTTTCTGCATACAGAATTGCATTGATTACTTGAGCTGCAACGGCCAGCTAAACAAAATTACTTACGGGTCACTGTCACTAAAGTCACCAACCCATTCTTCCTTGTTTCCCCATGGATTCCGGCATTTGACTATAGTGAACTTCCGACTTGGATCCTTCTTGTCTTGAACCTCTTGTACGTCCAAGACTGAATACGCATGTTTCCCAACAATCCCATCACTACTAATGTTTTCGGCTCCAGGATTCTAAAGCAAATTAAGTTTGAGAAAAAGTAAGCGATCGGTCAGATTTCGCCATGTCACCTTAGGGTCATAATCTCGGCGACGCTCCTCTGGAATTTCTATTGTTCCCACCGCCACCAAACTGTCTTGAGCAATAGCAGTTTTTATTTTATCAAGAAACTCATTCCAAGCCATATCTTGAACTCCAAGCATTTGAGTAATTCCTCCAGTAAAATCCTCCATGGCTTCGTGGGACCATCCATAAGCCATAGCACCATATGTGCCGTATATTCTATTAAAAGCACATATTTTTTCAATTGTAAAAACCTAGCATTAAACTTGACTGATTTCTAACTTTGCATAGGCTTTCTCAACATAGCAAGCCCAAAATCCTGCGTGTTCCGTTGGCTTGCAAAATGCCGTCCCACAAAATCCGTCTGAAACATACAAACATGGGAGCAAGTCGTCAACGACAACATCTATCCACTTTCCTCGACACCAGAATCTTAAAATTGAAATAAAATTGCTAATGAGTAGCACAGTGGGTATATGTTTGATTAAATTATCATAACTTGCCGCAAGCGACAAGCTATCATTACCTGAAATGGAAGGCTCCAGGTCCAAACCCAACGCTAACATTATCTTCAGGAACCAAGGTGTTGATACATGCAGGTTTCAAGGCAGCATCGGCCAGTACAGCCAAGAACCAACAATCACCTATGAAATTAAAAGGACTTGAACAAATCATTTTTAATAAAAACTTGTTTTCTGAGATTTACCAACTGCCCCTTGATTAACACCAAATTGGTCATATGGTCCATGGAAAATGAGTTCGGATTTGGATTCAGGAAACATCTCCTTCATAATTTCCTGCTCAATTCAAATTTTGTTGTGCAGAAATAAATAAGAATTTTAATTATAGCTTGTTGGGCCAGTTACCTTAGGTCTTAGCCATTTGACAGTATACCTTGAAAACCCTTCGTCCATCTCTCCCAGTGATGCTTCATTTGGAGGAAAATAGGGATCCACGAATTGATTATTAGTTTTATAGAAATCATCTACAATGTCTGGAAAAATTTGCGCTCCTCCTCCATCTCCAGCTGGTGCCTCAGGGTCTCCATACTAGAATCAATATTTAGCTTACTAAAATAGTGTTGCCCTACATAACTTCTAATATATTCCTTACGTAGTAAAAGTTTAACCCAGAATCCTTATCATAGTAAGCACTCATCTCGATTCTGGAATTAGACAAACAATATTAAGGTTAAATAGGCTTACTAGAATCAATATTTAGCTTACTAAAATAGTGTTGCCCTACATAACTTCTAATATATTCCTTACATAGTAAAAGTTTAACCCAGAATCCTTATCATAGTAAGCACTCATCTCGATTCTGGAATTAGACAAACAATATTAAGGTTAAATAGGCCTTAATAACCTTTGCTAATACTTTTTCGATTACCATTGCAGTATAGTCTAATTAAAATACATTTAAACAAAATTACCAAAGAGTTATTGGCTCACAGATTTTTTAAAACAAGCTTCTGACAAAAGTAAAATGTGACGGACCTTGGCTTGGTGTCTTATAAACTTTAAACTTTGTAGATTCATGATTTATTTCGGTTCATGGTGAAGAGTTCAGGTATGTAATCAGCGGCTAGTTATGTCGCTAACCTCAATCGAACGAAGGACAGTGGTTAATTAGAGGTTAGGACGAACCTTCTTTCAATCCGAGCATTGGATATATTATAAATTTTCCTATAATGCCAAACTGATCTACCGTCAGAATAAAAAAAACTTTTGTTTCTATTGATGTATTTTAGCACGGAAATAAAAATATTCTAAACCTATCTGCTTGCGACTCAAGTCAACGTCAAGTTATCCGAGTTTAATTGGCCCTAATTGATCATCATATGCAATGAGTTCCGGTTTGATAATAAATATACAACTAGCAAAGTATAAAAATTGCTCTAGTTTTGTATTGAGAACTTAAGCACGCGTCTGCATTTGCACAGACATGAATCCGATTACACGCATAGTACAAATAGTTTACGTGTTAAGTTCAAGGGTATCCAAGTTTACTCTAAAATATTTGGCATTATTCATCCATCATTCTTCTCTACATTATTGATGGAAGAGTAGGGAATTGTGAGTAATGTAATTTCCTCAGAATTGGCATAAATCAAAATCATAAATTTGCACAAAAAACGTGCAGGATGGAGGACGGAAGTAGGAGGAAACCAGTCGATAACAAAGTACAATTCATTCAGCACATGTTAATAAATTCAAAACCCAATTCTTGTTGCATGGCACGGCATGATTTATTCGCTAATAAAAGATGACGTTCACCGTTCAACATAAAAAACCATATGATATTTCCAGAAACTGTCTTATTCATAAATATTTGCACACATAATTCATTAATTACACCCAAGAATGAACTCTTTGTCTTTTTGGCTTTGCCGTAGAAATTAGCATGCCTGGTCTAATTATCTGTATGAATTAACACGAATGCTGGTGGTGGTTTTCTTCATATTTTGATAGACATGGCATGGTTTCCCCCCCTTACATGCACAGACATGAATCCGATTACACGCATAGTACAAATAGTTTACGTGTTAAGTTCAAGGGTATCCAAGTTTACTCTAAAATTTTTGGCATTATTCATCCATCATTCCTCTCTACATTATTGATGAAAGAGTAGGGAATTGTGAGTCAATCTAATTTCCTCAGAATTGGCATAAATCAAAATCATAAATTTGCACAAAAACGTGCAGGATGGAGAACGGAAGTAGGAGGAAACCAGTACAATTCATTCAACACTTGTTAATAAATTCAAAGCCCAATTCTTGTTTTCATGGCACGGCATGATTTATTCGCTAATAAAAGATGACGTTCACCGTTCAACATAAAAAACCATATGATATTTCCAGAAACTGTCTTATTCATAAATATTTGCACACATAATTCATTAGTTCGGTTGGTTCAAATTGGTTTCAACTCGAAAACAAATTTTTCCATAAAAATGATTCAAGATCCAATGAACGAGCTCAGTTTTATTAAGGTGAACGCCAGTTCTTGTTTTCTTTCATCAAACGAAAATCTTGGGACTGAAAAGATGGGATCACTGAACACAATTCCGGGTCATGTCATTTTAGTAATTTCCTTGCTACATGTATTCTTCGTTACACAGACCATAGGTTAGTAATCAGTGCTTAAGGTTTAAATATTTGAAATTATATTGAAATTCGACCGTTTCGATTTTTTCAGCTGCAACTCCGCCGCAAGCAATTTTTCCAAATGTATCTTACGGGTCTGATCCAGAACAAATCATGGACGTTTATTTACCTGAAGGAAGAAATGCAACAGCGAGCAAAGTAATTGTGCTGATTCATGGCGGTGGATGGCAATCTGGGAAAAAAGAAGATTTTAATTTCGCAATACCTTTTTTCTACTCAGCGTTTCCACAACATGTCATTGTTAACATGGACTATCGATTGGGCACAGTCAGCAGTCCAGCATTCCCAAAACAAATCCAAGACATTCAATTAGCCCTTCAGTTTTTGACCAATAAAAGTGCTGAGTTTGATTTCATGCCATCATATGCTCTTGTCGGAAATAGTGCTGGAGGTCATTTGTCCTTGCTCTACGCTTATGGTTTTGACCCCTTGAGACAAGTTCAGGTCATTTGTAATACTGTGGGTCCAGTTGACCTTACTCATCCTTCCTATTCAGCCGTCCCAGCCTACAAGTACGCATTCTTTCCATTGGTTGGAAACTACACTTACGAACAGAACCCTGAAATTTATCGTCAAGTCAGTCCCGTCTACTACGTCACAAAGAACTCTCCTAAAACTATAAGTTTCTACGGAAATGTAGATCCGTTGATTCCGAAAGAACAAGGGGCAATTCTAGAAGACAAGTTGGACTCTGTTGGGGTCTACAATAAATACTATTTGTATAATGGAGGACATGGGAATTGGAACCCGGTTGATAGCCAGCACTACGTTCGAAAAATCGTTTACTTTATGAAAAATTATTTTTAACTTAATGCAATTTTAACAGGCTTTGATTTTAATAAAACTATGATCGGAAGTCTAAAGTAAAGGATATATTCGTATTCACTTATGTTCATCAATAAAATACAAATTTTATTTATTTGTCCGAGTTTCATCGAATTAATTAGACATTTATGAGTTAAGTGCAAGATTAGTAAGATGACGACAATTTAGAATTTCTGATTGCTTAAAAATAAAAAAGTAAGGTTCTAATTTACTTAATTTCAACAGGAATTAAAGCACAAGCAATTTCGTTTCTCCGATCATCAGTAACTTTTACCCTAACATCCAAGCTGACTTCTGGAAAATTTGGTCGAATAAAGAACGTCTTTCTATACTTGTAATTTCCTCCAACTTTAGCCGGGCATTCAATTCCTTGATCGCACATGTTCTAAAAATAAAAACCAGAATTTACTTATGAAAATTAAAATTAATATAAACAAAAAGTGATGTTTTACCTCAGCACTTTCAAAGGGAGCCACAAACCATCCAAATATTCCTGACAACCTCAGCCACAAAGATTTTGCTTTGATTCTGGAAGAAAATTCAAAATCCAACGTAACATTCGTCCCACGAACAAGTGGACAATCTCCGTCTCCTTCGCATGGGGTCACAGTCACATTCGTCATGTCTCCATTCTCTGGAACTGGATCGCAAGGTTTGAATTTTGGAGTAGGGCCGCTGCCCACTGCAGAAGTTGATTCCTGAAGAAATGATGGTAAGGAAAACCACGAATCTCTAGGCTCAACTTTACCGGCTTCAGAATCTTGGATAAAACCTTCAGAATACTGAAGACAACTAAAAACTAGGATTACTAAAACGAGAGTATATCTTTCACCCAACATTTTACAGTCAGTGGAAAATTTTCTCTGGGACGAGTTGATGGTTTACCTGAAGAATTTATTGCGATGCGGAAAAAGCACATCTCGATAATGAAATATGAGAAGAATACATTATCGATTTCAAATCAATGAACTTAACGGTAATTCCAACTGATAAATGAATGAGATAATCTTAATTTATGCTAAATGAGTTACTAAACATCATTTAACACAACAGGGAAGACCGCATCAATTAAATCATCATTAGCCCAAATGCATTAGTGTTGAACTTTGAATAATCTTCTTCCTGAGCATAGCCTGTGTCTCAATCACAATGCAATGTACTAGTATTTATTTATCACACCTAAAATCATCCCAATGCTAAAGCCACGCAAAGTAAAGTATTTCTCATCATCTACAAAAAATGATAATGGTATATCGTATAAATGTATGCGGTGATAAAGTAATATTCATTTTTAATTAAATCTACCGCGATAAGGCTGGTTTAATTCTACAGAAGCGTATTGCTCAGTCCAGAAGAATAATACGATTAGACGAAAATAAAACTCTTCGTTTAGAAAATCAATTTTACTGTTGCTGCCCTATTTGACCTTCTGCTAAAATCTGTATGAATTAGCATAAACATTTGTTTATGTAAAACCTCTGGACACGGATAACCTTAAGGTCAAGAAGATGTAACATTCAAACAGAATTCTCCATCGTGAATTTTAGCTAACATGATATAAATTGAGATAGTTTTAATGCGAGATGACTAGAAAGTGAGTAGTACCCAACTTGCACTTTCAATAATTATTAAATACAATAGTTAACATAAATAACAAAACTGTAAAAATGTTGTGGAATTCATTCGCGTTTTTTCCAGGTATAACACTTTTAAGCATACTAGTTTCTGGAGCGTTCACAGCAGCAGATCCATTAGGTATGATTTGTTTCATATTTCTTCTTACAATCTATTTCATGAGAGTAATTTATATTATCTTTTAATAGAAAGAAAAACCTTATTCTCAATTTTTCGTACCAGTTAACAAATTAGCACAATTTTTAATAGAACTCATTTCCGAAATACGCATTGATTATGGTGCTCGTTTAATATCTTCGATTGACTTCCAGGTTCCACTCAAATTTCAATATCTAAACAATATGTACGACAAGGTCAAGCCAAAGTAGTTTTGCCTTGTCAGCTGAATGAGGAAAATTGTGGACCCATCCACTCGATCAAATGGTATCGAGCTGAAAATCGAGTCTACATCTTCAGTGAAAGTATTTCCATTTCCAGGGCTGAGGGTGACTTAAGGGGACGGTAAAACCGTTTAATAAGAGTTTTCATTTCTCTCTTAAATTATTCAAAATTTGATATGGATTTGACTTTTGTCTGCTACTGTAGAGCAGAATTACATCGGGATGCTAATAATAGCCTTGTTCAATTGAAAATTGATCCTTTAACTATGGAGGACGCGGGCCTATACAAGTGCGAAGTTACACATATTGAGTACAAGGAGGATTGTACTATACTTCAATCCATTCGGCTCAACATTACTGGTTAGTCAGGTTTTTAATTATTCTGAAGTTTTGCGAATATTCATTAGCATATACTATTTCATTGTATTCAGACAAGCCACGTGTGAAACTATTCATGAATCCATCCCGCCATGTCAGAGAGCAAAATAGAACAAACGTTACACTGAGCTGTGAAATCCAAGATGAAGACCAGGAATTGCTGGACAGAGTCCGATGGTATCTTGATGGAGATCTGTTAAAAGAATTGCCAGAATGTACAAACACCACAAATTCTATTTTTACTGTGACAAATGCACAGGAAGCTTGTGATATTGACTTCACTAAGCTATTGCTGGAAAGAGTGGAAAGAAAATTTGACGGGGATTATACATGCCAAGGACACAATAAAGCTGGCTGGAGTGAAATCTCACCGCCAACAAGATTATACGTGATTTGTTAGTTCTCAAAATTACTAAAACTACAACTCAAATTATGCTTAAAATTTTTTTCTGCAACTTGACTTGGTTTAAATAGATCCACCAGGACAGGCTCGATTGGAATTTGAGCCATTGACAGTGGTCAAAGGTGATACACTAAATCTTCGTTGTTTAGTGGATGAAATTGGTTATCCTCCAGCCCAGTTCTATCGTTGGACAAGAGAAGGTCAAATAATTAACTTCATTACAACGCAGATTTGGACCATTTCTACAGTTTCACTCAAAGATCGCGCGAATTTTAACTGTGAGGCAGTGAATTCAGGTGGCAACGGTCCTGCTGCCACAGTGTCAATTGATGTTTTCGGTAGTCTTTAATTTTTTCATTGGATAAATTCTAAAATGTGACAAAATACATATGTTGCCCTTATCCTTAGTGCCACCATCGTTCATAAATCGACTACATCCTTACTATGGAGTTCAATCAAATGCCAATCATGTGTCACTTTCTTTGCAGACTTGGACCATTTCTCCAGTTTCACTCAAAGATCGCGCAAATTTTAACTGTGAGGCTGTGAATTCAGGTGGCAACGGTCCTGCTGCCACAGTGTCAATTGATGTTTTCGGTAGTCTTTAATTTTTTCATTAGATAAATTCTAAAATGTGACAAAATACATATGTTGCCCTTCTTATACTTAGTGCCACCATCGTTCATAAATCGACTACATCCTTACTATGGAGTTCAATCAAATGCCAATCATGTGTCACTTTCTTGTCAAGTCGAATGTTATCCCCAGTGTCACATTTACTGGTTAAAAAATGGGCTACCAATTCTATCAAGCGACTTGTACTACTCAATAACATCTACTCCGGTTCCGTCTGATCCAACCAAGAATAACTTTGAGTCTGTGGTGTCCACTCTAACTTGGAATATGACTGCTTGGCCCAATGGTCATTTGGATCGAGTTGCTGACAATGCAAATTATACTTGTCAAAGTACCAGCAATTCATATGGACCAGGAATTAGCAGTACGACTCATTTCCAAGTTGAATGTAAGTTAAACAGAGTTTTTATTATTTGAGTGTGTTACATAAATATTTTTCATTGGTCTCTGCAGATCCACCAGAAGATATTAAAGTTTCTCCGGCGATCGTGAATGTCGAAGAGAATGAGTATCCAGCAGATATAACATGCACAGCCAAAGCCTTCCCAGAAGCTTACTACAAGTGGATGTACGGAAATAAAGTCTTATCCACCTCTCGAACTCTTAGTCTAATTTATCCCATTAAGAGAGAGCAGAGTGGAAAGTACACTTGCATAGCTACGAATCGACATGGAAATATTTCAATTACTGCCGAAATAAATGTCCAATGCAAGTCAATCATCCTTAGGCTAAGAAATGTATGCCTGCTCTTATAAATTGTTTATTAACTTTAGATGTTCCCGAATGTAAGATCACACTCAAGGAAAATGAAGATAAAAGAATTTTATTATTGTGAAGTAACTGCTAATCCAAGCAAGGTTGACTTTTATTGGATGCTGGACAACAATACTTATACTGAAACTGTCGATAATAAGGAATCCGTGAGTGTTCTCACAATCCGTGAGAGACCTGAGAACTTTGGAAAATACAAATGCGTCGCAAATAATTCTGTGGGATTTTCCATGCCATGTGATCGCAGTGTTACTAGTAATATTGGTTTCAATATTCTCTTGGAGCCTACATCAAGGATGGATCAAATTCTGCAAAAATTAGCTACTAATATTGCTGAAAATAATGAATTGGTGAAAGCTCTTGCAGCTGAATTTGCAAAAGAAAAGGAAAAGGTGTCCAAACTTGAAAATCTTGTGGCGGAGCAACTCAATAAAATTAAATCTCTCGAGATTTCTGTCAAATGAAGAGTTGGAAATCTGAATATGCTTGATTTAATTTAATATTAACATATAATTGTACATTATTTGATCTGGTTTATGTTTACATTTAAATATATGTACGGAATTACAACTGATTTGCTTGTTGTAATCCTTAAAATTTTGAAATGTCCAAACTTGAAAATCTTGTGGCGGAGCAACTCAATAAAATTAAATCTCTCGAGATTTCTGTCAAATGAAGAGTCGGAAATCTGAATATGATTGATTTAATTTAATATTTACATATAATTGTACATTATTTGATCTGGTTTATGTTTACATTTAAATATATGTACGGAATTACAACTGATTTGCTTGTTGTAATCCTTAAAATTTTGAAATATGTTATCTGAATAAAATGTTTAGCAGTAATATTTGGAATTTCTCTTGATCATTTGTCCTTCACTCTTCCCATTGAACTGGCTCCTCTTCGGGTTCGTACATTAGAATTGGTTTGGCATTATCCTTGTAAAATGCTGGAATTGGACCTGTACTGGAAACAGACAAAAAAGGGTAAAAAGTTTAATGTAATTATTTAATTCAAGTCACTCTTAATTAAGAATGGTGCTTACAGCCAAGATGTGTCCTCATCGACATGAATGATCAAAAATTCTCCTCCTTCTTCTAGTGGGGATGCGGGAGGACCCGTTGACTTGGGCAATATTTGCTGACCAACGCTACAATCTTCATAATTTTGACAATCGGCTTCTTCCTGTAATTTTGCAATCAAAATTTAATTATTCGAAAAGGAAAAAATCAAAAATAAATTGAATGAAAATAAAATAATTACCATGTCTGCTTTTGAATGGGTCAAACAATCAAAGGCTCTGAGACTGCGACTGCGCCTGATAATTTCATTTCCTTCAGGGGAAATTTTTGGCCAAGGCTTGATGAATGGTTTCAAGGCAACATCAGATTCTTCCTTGCTCTTGGCATACTTCTCCATTGACGCTTGAGTTGATCTGACCCATTTGAGGATTTGTGCTCGATTCAAATGGCGTGGCTGTATTTTCTTCTTTTCCCTTTGTGACTTGTCCAGAATCCTCAGAATTTTCTCCAGGCATTTCTGTCCTTGGTGGGATTCGTCCAGAATTCTCAGGATGTGTCTCAAGCTTTTCTTTTTATTCCGGGAGAACTTGTCCAGAATTTTCAAAATGTGTTGACTTTTTTCTCGGCGATAATTATCCAGAAATTTGAGAATGTGATTTAGGCTCTTCTTCTTTCCTCCGCGAGCTTTGTCCACAATCTCGAGAATTATCCTCAGATTTTCCTTCGCTTCTGGGGATTCCTCCATAATATTTTGAATGTGCTTCAGGCTCTTGTCTATGGGTGTTGATCCCATTCTGTAAATCACATTATTAAAAAAGCATATTAATTATTAAGTAATAATTGAATTTGTTAATTATAATTAGTTCAGAATACTACTCACGCTTCCTTTGTTGTTTTGATTGTGGAAGAGCTTGAATGAATTGTTGACATCTACGAAAATTAAATAAAAATGGAAGCTTAATTATTTAAATACAAAAATAAATCAAATTAAGAATAAATTCACTTGCCTGTCTATCAGTTTGTCCAGATTGGTTTGAGTAACGTATAGCCTCCGCCTAGCCAAATTGTCTTGAGATTTGTTGGGACGTCTTAACACCTTGAGGTACAACATGAGAAGAGAACGATTCATTGTAAGAAACCTTCCTTGAAGGTTCGGTCGAACAAAGAAGTACCTAAAATGGAGGTAGAGACGCAGAATGCATGGGACACGTTGATGAAACGTTTCTGCTACATTGTTAGGTACTTTAGAAATAGATTCAAGGTCAGAGAGAAAGGCCTAAGGCATTTTTCCTGTCCTTACAATAATAATCCAGCTATGGACAATAGTACGAAACCATTTCCATTGTTTGGGGTAACGTGAGAATTCAAGTTCCGTTTCGTAATTTTTTCTATACGATGAGATGGATCAGATTATTTCATGTCCGATATTTTGTAATGAAATTACATAAAAGAAGATAAATTGTCAGAAATGTACTTGGTAAACACAAGCATTTTGAAATAATACTTATATTCCCATTTTCTCTGTGTGCAGAAGTTTTGAAATAAAAGCTTGAATTTCGTAATCATTACAAAATTCTGATTTTCTTCTTTTCTGCGTTCAAAAATTTTCTCTCTGTGTCCCCACTTACTTCAAAGTGCAAACACGTAAAATTGAACCTTGGAAAAAATAAGAAAAACGATCGAAAAATTCTACAATCTATA
>WJEZ01001356.1:0-18071 GCA_009869925.1 Thalassaphorura encarpata | reverse complement strand
ACTTCAATCCACTCCACTCCGGGCCACATCACGTCCCAATCAGTCAAGCCTTTCCTCAGACAGACAGTCAGCCAGAGAAGGGGTTGTCACAAGGAGAGTTCTTTTAATGTTTCGTCATTTTTTCTTCCAAAATACAGTCAAATTCTCGAAATTTTATTTATGAAAATTTTCAACTGAGTCAGATCGTTCTTTAGGTTAAAAATTTCATAAGACTTCCCTGTAGAGCATCAGTTGGGCAATTTCACGAGCCTATTACATTATCTCTCTCGTTTTGTTCCTAAAGTACAGAACGGATTCTTCACATTATGGGAGGTAAGGTAGTAAAATAATAAGCACGAATGGGTTGACTACACTCCAAAAAAACTCATCAAGAGAGGACACCCTGGAGAAGCCGTGAAAAACAACTGACTCATTCAATGTGACCCTTAGGCCAACCTGCTGCGGTTTCCCATGTTTATGGAAGCCCACCACTTTGAGTCGAGTTTTGAGGACTGTGTGGGCTGTGTGGAAATAAATAATAGGGTACATTACATACACAAGGACACATGTCTCCACGACGCAACGAGTAAAATAAAGTTAAGAGTGAGATGGTCCCAAAAAAGAAACCAACCACAAAACAACATACTGCTTAACTTGGAAACCGTATACATACAAAACGAACCAAAGTTGAAGCCGTAATAATGCCCACCCGGACATTTTGTACAAGTGATCGTGATACGACACAAAAACTTTAATCTCCTTTCTGTGTAGACAAAGACTTTTTCTTTTGGAATATTAAAACCTATGATTTACTAGGATTAACTAACGTTCTCTTGATGAGGGCATGGATGTGTCGTTGGTAATTTCATTCAACGCAGAAATAGGCAAGTTGAGTTAGAATACACTCAGTTCAGCTGTAATATTTTGTAATCGCTCCATAAATGTACATGTGGGAAATGTTGCGGCGAAAGTTGTCAGGATTCTCATATGGGCCCTCTGATAACTAAACTTTGTGGATAGGAAAACCTAAGTATAAACTTTACAACCTGACATTTGTCATTTGCCCGGAAAAGAAAATGTGGACAGACCTCAGAACTCAGATTCCTTCTTTCCTTCCGTAAATATGTCATTAGGAACAAAAGCTGGGATTTTGAATTGGGGGAGGAAATAACCTAATCTTTACTTATTCCGGGCACTCAGCTCGGACCGGTCATGCCATTTCCTCCAGCTGTTACTCTTTGAAACAATCTGTCCACTCGACCAGCGCCACACAGATGTCCAAGGCTAAAAGTAGTGATACGTGAGAAATTTCTCACATCAGGATGTGCTGGCGGTACTAGTACGTGGGGAAATGTGTACGTATCTTAGGCCAAGGCGTCTGGCGACATCCAAGGTCCCACCCCGGCCTGGCCTGGCATAAAATTGAAGCCACAGTCGGAAAACGCTTTCAGAGATCAGAAGAAGAAGCAGATATATATGTGCAGTAGTCCTAGAGGACGATTTTGGTTTGGTTTGGCTTAAAGGAAGGTAATTTATTTGACAGTGGAAATATGGGACATGTCAAAGAGTCAAGAGCTTCCTCGTCATCATCATCATGGAGCTGCGCTGCTGTGAAGCGGCTCTGACCTTATAAGGGCCCAAATAGAGCCAAGGAAAGGAGGAGCTCAGCTCATGCTCATGTTGACAAAGTATGTGCATCCACCAGAAAATGACCTTTGCTGCCTGCATAATGATTGTGTCTTTGATAGGAGAATAGTGGGAAGCTGGCCATTTTTGGGAGAAAGGGGAAACGACAAAGGAGACAAATCAAGTCAGCCACCGCGCCGCGGCCACAAGCTGAGCTTTCCGATGGCACCGGTGCAGAGGGACCCGTTTTATCATCTCAGGACTCAGGACAAGGATAGGGAAAAGGACGGCTTATGCTTAAGTATATAAGTATTAAAAGGAAGGGTTGAATTTTCATATTATGTACAGTAAATTATGACAGATGGAGGGGGCAATAAATAAAAATTCTAATCCAGGAAGAAAAAAACAGAACACCTTGACGGCTCCTTACTCTAGTCTTATTCGAGAAAAATAAATAGTAAATCTACTGTCATGTAAAACTAATCTAGGTATATTTTTAATCTGAAATTCTAATTAAAAATACAGAAATCTAAATGAATACTATACAATTTTATCCAGTCGAGAAAGTTTACTGACTGCTTGTGCTACTAGCATTCTAATTTTGTACAATTAAACACTCCGTCATCTGAGAAAATTAAATTTAAACTGAATCCGAGTCTTATTAATCGTCTTAGAATAGACGAATGGGGAAAGCAATCCAGAAACCCAGCCGCCCAGCCTTTCACTTTCAAATTCTAATAAAATTTAACCACCCGGGTCCGGGTAAAAATGAAAATTTGTTCTCTCGGGCTCTCGACGGGATTCGGGCTCTCGACGGGATAAAATTTTTTCTTCTTTCGTCTTATTCATAGTACACCTTCAAAAATCCACACGGGACCATGATTATTTTTCTCGTACCCGCTTTTGCTTTTCATATATTCTTGTCTTGAGCCAGTTTCCTAAAGAAGGGAGAATAGCAAAATGTGTAATTGGTCTATGCACGCTTTCCGTTTGTTCCTGCTGCCGTCTTGGCTTTTGAATCGAGTCAGACGGGCCACCCGTGCCCATACTCGAAGACAAGACAAGAACTCGGATGAAATGGAAGACCCGGGTAGTTTGCTCTGTTCAACTCTTCTGTAATAAGCCCCTTCCTTTCAGCGCTCCTGGGCTCCTTTATATATTACTGCCTCCGTCAATCTTATCTTTCTTAGCCTGCCTTACCCTGGTGGCCTTAGAATTCTTTCTAGAGGAATATAACTTCTCTCTCTTCGCCATGTCCTCTCCTATCTCTTCTTGGTGGCGAAAAAGCACAGAAATTGTTTGTCTGTCCTGTCCTGCTAGGAACGATCGATGCCCTCCTACAAAGTATGAATCCTTGTAGCAAAAGATATACTACAAGATAAGACTATAAGACCCGGACGTGGACCCATATGTGCGCTTCTGGACTCCAGTCCAGGCAATGGCAATACACCTTGTCCGTCCATCCGAAGCGAAACCTAAAGAAATCACGACTTTCCTTTTCATGATTTTGGTTCACTTGCCTATGGGCCCATGAGTTTACTAGCTAAAGCTTCCACATATTTCCAATAACGAGCCCATTCGAACAAAGTAAGACCTTCCTCCCCGAGTACATTTTTTCCTAGAATGTTGTCGGCGACACTACAGTGTGTAGGGTTCAGTAATTAACGAGATCTTAATCCCGATAATACAATTTCGCCTTGTAAAGAGTAAAGCTGGGAGATGTAACTGACTCTTTTCATCCAATTAAATTCATTCAGTTCTACGGGTTAGCAGTTAGCACTCACAAGTGAGAAAAATCAGAAATACTGTGAGTAATAACATTATCGGATAAATAGGAATCAGTATTGTATTACCAAAGATTCATTTTCAAGGTCAGTGTTATTTTTTATAGCAGATTAACCAGTCCTCAGAACTAATGAATCCGCAAACTATTTTTAAAACCTCAAGAACTTATACAAAAATATATAAATCTGGCCTGATGAAATAAAATTCTCACGGTTCAAGCTATCTTTGGAAGCAGTCAAGCTATGTATTCTATTTCTTGTATATGTAAGACATTTTGAGGAATCTAATCAACATTTTATATCTTACACACTGTATGCCCGTAGTGGATAAATCTCCAAGTTCATCCACCTGGAACTCCCTTCATCCGATCTCTGGAGAAAATGATATTCCAGCCGGGCAAATAAACTACAATAGTCGACCTCGTAAATTGTCATTGAGATACACCAGCAGCAGCAGCAGCAAAGGACAACTATGTACTAGGTTTATTCCCAAGAATAAGTCAACTTTGTAGAATGCCTTTGCCTTTGCAAGTGACAGATATCCTATCCCGCCCAGGTAGTCAGAAAGAAGAAAACCGTCAAGTCTGCTGTGCATTGGCTTTTGTGTTCCGACTTTTTGGGAAGGAAGTTTAGTAGGGTTATGTGTGTGATGCAATGCATGGATGCTTACAAGCAGCCCAGCAGAAAACTCAACTCCAAAGTAATCCCGTTTGGGGAATGGAAAGTGACGGGCAGGCGGCTGGTTGTCGGATGGCGGATTTTCTTCCTCAAGATGTTGAGAGCGATGGAAAAAAAGAAAGAGGTAAAAGTCATGCAAGTGCTCGAGTGGAGTTTTTATGTGTGATGAAGAAGTGTCATGTCACACAGTTGGTGGTTAAGCATGTGTAACAAAGCTCCCGCTCACTCAAAAACATATCTCTGTTTATTCCTGTTTTCGGATAAATGTGGTGCCAATGGTCGCTGCATAGCTCAGCAAACACATATGTCACAATCACATTTCTATAACCTGAGGACAGAGTCAGACTTGATCACGGATCCGAAGTATTAAGAAGGCCTAAGCAAATCAGTACAATATACAACGCCGATTTTTTTATCCTCATAATCAATCATATTAAAAATCATTAAGATTATAGCAGGTGTACTTTAATGGGGCTAATAAAAACTGATACTATGAAATGGAAAGTAAAAAAGATCAAATTTTTCGCCAGTAAGTGACTTCCTGACGAGATCATGTTTGAGAAGTCCTAATTCGTGTTAAAAGTAAGGACTAATTTATAGACAGATCAAAATCTCACCAAGTATTTTATCTCAGAACAGAATCATGTGTTGCATGCAACCTTGGACCTTGTGGTGACCATCAGAACTTTTCCAATTTATTTCCTCCCTAAGTTGTCAACTCCCATTTGTCAATGCAACCACAAAAAATTCAGCTTGCGATGCATTTCCCTCCTTTTCGATTTCAGAATCGAACGGAAGTGAATGAAAAATCTTTCTTCTTTTCTACCTCTGAATTTGAAGTGTGAAGTGAGCATATAAAGGGAAAATAAGTCTTGAGTCTGGTCTGGTCTGGTCTGGAGCAGCAGCTGACAGGAAAGGCCGGACGGCACTTTCCTCCTTCCGACTTTGAAAGTGAGTTGGATAAAGTGACAAGGGAGCAAAGGACGAAGTGCAAGGCACGGCCATGCCATGGGAGGGAATTGAGAACATCTCAACTCAGACTGTGGGCAAAGGTGAGATCTTCCAGATGTACAACTCTGTAACCGAGGAAGAAGGCAGGCAGCACGGACCGACAAGACAGGACTCGACTCGAGTTGGCGATCAGGGAGGAGAAAACAAAAGAGAAAGTCTCGAGGGAGAGAAAGTAACCAGGAAGGAAGGAAAGATGAGAATCCTTACAAGGAAGCACACACATACTTCACAGCTAAATCCGACCTCGGTTATCCGCTGTCATCTTAAACACTGTATCTCCTTCCGCGCTTCAACCACAATACAGGGTCTCTTGAAAATAAATGATTCAACGGCTAAGCTTTAATTTCCGGCCATTTAAATCATACGTCTGTACACTAGANATCTCCTTCCGCGCTTCAACCACAATACAGGGTCTCTTGAAAATAAATGATTCAACGGCTAAGCTTTAATTTCCGGCCATTTAAATCATACGTCTGTACACTAGATACAAAATGTGTTTTATGAAATTAATCATCTTAATTAACTTTGAGACCATGAAATCTCTAATTTCTAAAATTAGAGATAAACTTTCCCGTCAAATTATGGGAGACCCTGCATTTCGGTTTCCCAGGAGCGGAAGCTAGGTTTGCCTTGCCATACGAAGGAATCTGTCACGAGAGGTTAACACTGACATATGCCTCTCTGTCCTACTTGAACCTTACACACAAGTCTGTACTATTTATTGTAGTCTGAGGTATCCCAAGCATTTCGGTTTTGTCATGTCTGTCTCAGCCCAGATGGAAGAAACATTGTAAGGATCAAAATAATATAAGAAACGTCTTGTGGTATTATGAAACATTTCTACCCAAGAAGACGAAGACCACCCGACCCAATATCAGAATCAGTATCCAGGACCGACGGCCAGGTCTTGAGGAAATTCGACCCAAAGAAGGAAAGAAGGAAAACTCTTTTGTCTGTCATGAACACAAGCAGCAAGCTCGTACGTAGGAGGACCCGGGCGGGCTGAACTCACGGAAGCGTGATTCCCTCATTCTCATCGTCTTTACCAATCTCCCAAAATTCTCAAATGTTTTCCTGAAGAAAAAAGTAAACCTGGCCCAAACCACTGCACTGGCAATCCAGTCCAGGCACGAGTAACAACAGACTTCAAAGGAACAGAGCAGAACATAAGGAGAATACAAGAAGAATGTATCATGATTCCCATAAAAACTTGCTGAATGATGTAGAAAAAATAAATGTAAAAGCAGAAGCACCAGTAGCGTAAAAGGGTTTTAAGAGAGAATCCTATAATGAGGTAAAGTGGCGGAATGTACGCAAGCCTACACAAGGGAAGTTTCGTCGCAGCTACCCCATTCTTAAAAAAATTACCGTCCCATTACCATGATTTTGGTGAAAAGGTCGCCCTGATGAAATTTGCGACCATCACCGTAAGTTTTTACCCTGTCAGATTGGCCTGGACTGGGTTGGGCCAAATATTCCTTTACTTTGCATGAGTGTATTTATGACCAATACTGGTTTGAGCACTTAGACTACACTTGGCTTGTTTCATCAAACCAAGCAAAGCAAATCCACCAAACTATCATGCAAAGAGTTGCCCACATAATGCCATGTAATGCCTGTGCCTTGTTGCTTCTATTAAATTCTCTCATGGTGACTGCTATTCTCTAAAAAGGGTTTTTACGGTGGACGAGTCATGGAATGAAAGATATGAGGCAAAACCACAATGTGCAGGTGTTAGGTCCACCTTGCTAGCTATCCCATTCCCATGCTGACATAACATAATAGGTAGGGTGGATTAAGTGTAGCGTAGCGTAAGGCACCGACAGGCACACCCTACCCGCCCAAGAATAATTGATACCGTTCATGTGTAAGGTTCTGAGTGAATCCTCTCCACCTTACCTTGTAATTTTTTTAGAGCTTTTTGACTTGGCTTGGCTTTTTCTAAAGAGATCATTTCCCTTGATTGCAATATGGTTATTATGATGAGGAATGAAAATTAAGGGATGTGGATTATTCTTTATGTTCACTAGAGTCGTGTGCCTGCCTTGCTGCCTCTGGCCCTCTTGAACTTACGAACGGATGGACGGACGTACGCCTTGGCCTGGGACGGGCTAGACTGGACATGAAGCCTTAATTAGTGAGTGAGGATGGGTGTGGGATAAGGCATAAAAATCTTTTGTGTCTTGCTTTTTTCCATCAGAACTCCACCTTTCAAAGCAATTAAATGAAGGGAACGGAATTTTTGTAAATATTTTGATCAAATCGCTGCTACGCCCCACTCTTAATGCATATCCGGTTACTTTGTCTTGGGACTGGAGCCAATGTCCATCTGACTTTTCAGATAGTGATTTCACTTTCACACTTGATTTCAATTTTACCAGTTATTTGGACCTAGGAATCTGAATCGAACACCCATGTAATTTTATCTCCTATATTTGGCCATGCTATCGGCTCTCGGCCGATATGCTAACCCAAGTTCTGGAAAAGATGAGCCAATTAGATCAAGTCTAAATTCATGGAAATGAGAAAGATATATTTTTATCGTAAAAAAGGGCAAGGTTGGTTTCCCACCTTCATTTTCATTTCTGCCATATATCAGAGTAACAAGCAGGCGTTGTTGAACAGGTGTAGGGCCAAGTCAAGTCAAGTCAAAGCTTTGAATTGAGCATTAATTTGGAAAATAAGTGTCTTCCGCTCTGCTGCTCTGGCTCAGTTCTCCTTAAAGTCGCCGTATCACATAATAAATCAGATCCCAGGGCCGCGAAGGCGTGAACCCCCTCATCTCCTTGAAATGTATTAAAATAAAACGACCCCACCCCGTTCGTTCGTTCATCCTGCGGCCAAGCCTATTTGGTCGTATGTCACCCGCACGCACTTGGCATTCGCAACAAAACACAATCCTTAGTTGGGGCTCAACTCAAAATCCAAAATACGTACAAAAATCTTTTTATGGGTTAGTTCAGTTCCTTCGACCCATGCTTAGCGGATTTCTACTGCCCAGCAAACTAACCACCCAATTTAGCCTAATCCGTTTATCCTTCCAAATGGCCATTGGACATAACCATCGCCGTGAAGGTGCTTTTCTTGGTTTTTCTGATTTGAGAATCTGTATAGTTCTAAAAAGAGAATCTACCAGATTGAATATCTAGCATATCCTGTCTTTGTATACATTTTGCATTTCTTATGACCAGAACAGTTTTTTTTAAATGATAAAATCTGGTATTTAATTTAAAAATCTACAATTCGTATGAATGTGTGTGAAAATGACATTGCTCCACTTAACGAGAGTTCACTGATTTGATTGTTGCCTGCCGTAGAAATTTTGCCCTGAAATCCCCGTATAAGGAAAGGAGTGACGAAGTAAGCCAAAAAGTTGACCAAATCTTGAGGAAAGATCACGCAACTCTCTTTCGAGTTGACACGTTCATAAATTGCTATGGATAAACGTAAATGTGGAAGTTACCACCAACATGGGCATCTTCTCGAGAAAGGAAGGGTTAGAGCAAATGAACATACATGACTTGCTCTCCTAGTCTTCTCTCATTCCCATCCATCCCAATTCTTATTCCTTATTCCTGGCACATGTTTAGGCGATAAAAGTCAAATCCCATCCGTCCGAAATGGTCCGTACTTTCTACAAATGCCTCCTATCCCAAAGTCCAGAGCTGAGTGAGTGAGTGATGCTCCAGCAGATTGTAAATTGGAATGCAAAGCAAAAGCAGTCTCAGACTCAGAATTCCTTCAAGATGTCCAGTTCAGTTCGGACGCAGACGGTCTGTCAGATCACGTCCAGAGAAAATCATGCATGTCTGTTTATGGGAGAACTGCGTGATGAATTGTATATTGCTTGCTCTTCTCTCTCCTAACCCTTGCCTTGCATTTGGATCATGTATCCTACCCATCCACCAAGACATTCAAACATTATGCGTAATCATCCTTAGAGGGTTAAGGAACATAAATGCCACATTCCGTTTCCTTGTCCAAAATCATTTGTGGTTAGAATTTTGCGTGTGAGTGTACTTGAAAATTTTATTTCCTTTCCCGTACTTTCAGTTTTCATAAAACGGAAATTGGAAATCACAAAAAGGCTTTTCAGAAACAAAGTGGCTTTGATTTTACCCGCATACACGTACACGGATAAAAATACAATGCTAAAAAATCCCAAAAGGACTTGTTCCGTCCGTTCGAAAGAAGAAAAAGACAAGGAGGAAGGAAGGAATGAGGTTAATATTGATGTTTTAGCTTTTCCACGGCATGGCACGGGTAAGAAACCAAGAGTTGTCGTAACCGTAACCAGTCCTAACAAACTCACGCTCACGCGTCTCCTCCGGATATCCTCATCTGATGCTTTCCCCACATGGTAAATGGCTTAGCAAAAGTAAAGGCAAGTCTGGGATATGCAATGCATTTACCATCCACAAAGATATTAGATTTCATCCAGCCAGCCAGCCTTTGCTGTCAGACGACGTCCTCTGCCTTTGCCTTTGCCCTCACGCCTTTCGTCCTCAGCCCCATTTGTCAGTCAGTCAGTCCAGCCATTCTCTTTCACGCCTCTACAACGACCACGGCACGGCACTTTACTGCCAAGGCAGATGGCCCGGTTCGAGCTTTACTTTACTCAACCCTTTACTTTACTTGCCTTTTGGCTTGTATTGTGTGCTTGTCCACACATCCTCAACATACACTTTTGGGACACTTTCAACATTAATGCCTGAGCTGAGCTTGGGACATGTACTATGGGCGGAGGCGGAGGTGATGATGCTTCCTTGCTATGGAAAATATCCGATGTCAGCAAGTTGATCAAATTTCGTCTCCTGCCTAATATCGTCCGTGAGCACACGTACGTATCATTCTATCGTAATTGTAATTGTGTTTTCCATAATGAAAAAGAACCATTAAATTGCCCACCCACCCACGCATTACACATTCTCTCAATTCCCTTAGGGTAGATATTATATCTTCGAAATTTTCAGAAATCGGAGATGAGAAGAGGGAAGACTAAATAAATTTTAGACGCGTAATGCATAAATGCCATAAAATATGAATGCAAAAATGCTGGAGGAAGTGAAAGTGAAAACTAATCTAAAAAGTAATGTATGCAATGAAATTACCTTGACTGCAGTCGGGACAAAAAGATCCGGATCTGAAGAGTGGAGTCGAATTTCATCCTTTGGGAAACCAGGCGGTGGTCCAGACAGAAATCCTTTTGCTTTGACCCAGAATCGAAACTTTGAGTTTTCGGCATTATTTATCTCTTCTCCACGAAGTGTCTTGATGATCCGTTGATACTTCTTTTTTGTAATCGTCTTTGTCTTGGCTGAATCCCCATAGGTTTGGAGGACCCAAGGTTGAAAAACTTCTAACATGGTCTTTCTGGACATTTTAGTCGGAGCTGGTGGTGTGAGTGTGAGTCCTGTCGTCGTCAACGGAGATAAAAGTGACATTTGCTTGGGTTGAGTCGCGGGCTTAAGTGGACTTCCGGCCCGTCTCTTTAACTGTGCTTTAGGTGGGATTTCCCCGGACGCTGTGACTTGCTTATCATTGTGATGGAGGACCCCAGAGATCATTGAGGTCCCAATGCTTTTAGTTTTATGGTGACTTCGACTCCTAGCTCCCCCACCAATCGGTTTTTGATTACGTCCATGAGTTGCTCGTATTTTGGTCATGCTGGATCCTGACAATTCTGATGTTGTTATTGACCCTAATCCTTCTTCAGGTCCGAAGTGGGAATTTTGTCCAACAGAAGTGGTTATACTATTATTACTACTCAATCCAGGAAATAGTGTGTCTATAGAATAGCGTGTGCTGGAGTCTCTGGAACGACGGGCACGTTCACACATTATGTTTCTTGACTCTTGGGTCCGATACTTGAGAATAGTTTTATGTACTTGATCGTAATACTTTTATCCAACAACTTCGTTCTGTTCTAATGGAATTGAAATCCTTGTTTCTTGATAATTTCTCTGAAATTCAAAATTATTCACAATTTCAATTTCACTTTATATTAATCTTCACACCCTTCTTGTACGTTTAGCAATAATGTCAGATCAGTGTTCTAATTAGCTTCCATTAACCCTAGTACATAATGTAATTTGATTATATTGACTAACTCAAATTAATTTCAGTTCACATCACTTGGGCCCATAACACAAAGTGGAAGGGTTGCTTGTGATTGCATAGCAGCCAACCTGAACCTCGCTCGCTCACGTCGTGACTTGGGTACCACACTACACAAAGTAATTAATTATTCACCCGCCTTCTCCTGACAAATATCTAATGAGTTGGTGGATTAATATCATAGCATCACAGTAAAGTAACAACATAGAGGAGAGCCTGCCTTGGCCCTTAATAAGCCAAAGGCAATCAAATAGAATCAGAGACGCCGAAGCTGAACTGAAGCCGACAAATTCTGCTCCCGTAATAAAACAAAACACAATCTTTGATTCAATCTCCGAGCAAGTTTATATTCATGTTTCCCCTCACTTCATATCTTTTCTTGGGATCAGATTTGTCCAGATTTCTCTAATATTCAATGTATTCACGTCACTCACCCGTCACATGGAGAACATATCGGAAGGTCCGAAAATCTTTTGACGAGATGCAGAAGGGCCAACCAAAACTAACCAATGCGACACGGTGTCCCAAACACTTGTTCCTTCTTGAGCGATTTTAACTCCTTCCTGATTTGTCACGATCAGATCCGCATCAGCATCAGCGTTTGTTGAGCTTAGGAACAAAACTAAATGCACAATACAAATACAACTACTCGTACATACGTACGGGCCATTTCACTCTAGACAGACTGTCCCACTCAAGAAGTTCCAGTCAAAATGACAATGACAAACAAGAAGTCAGCCTCAGCGTCAGCCGTGCGGTGCGGTACAGTTGATGAAAAAAGACGACACCACGCTATAATCCAATAAGAAAAAATTGTCGAGTAATCAGAGGGTGTACGTTAAATTTAATGTCAGGGGAAATAATCAGCAGCTGAATGCATCGAGTCACTCACTCATCACTTCAACTCTTAAACAAAACATTTCTTTGGTTCTGTCTTTGTCTTTGTCTTAGGTTTAGCTAGCTCCCCTCAATTTTTTCAACAATGAGAATAAATAACGTGCTAAAGCTCAGAGATGCATTTAACTTGCATTCCTCTGTCTTTGTCAACACATACAGCCTTAATTTTACACTTCGTCGCTCGCACTTAATGGTTCAGAATGGAAATGGAATGAGGATGATTTCTGGATAAAAAACTACAGACTGTCTGACACGCATTCACGCATACCGGCAGGGAATAAACACTTGTTGAAACAACCAAACAACAATCACAATTCAGTCCGGAAAAATTAAGTCAGATACACTTTTGGTTACACAGACTGTTAAATTATTGGTGAAATGTGTATGAAAACTTAATTCACTTGGATATGTAAACAACCGAGTTATTGGTGAAAGTTTCAGATCAGATTCCGTTTTGTGTGAACGGGACAGGCCGGTTAGACGATGTGGGACTAGTTGAAACCGGGTAGGTTTGGAAATGACTTTGACTTCTTTTTTCCTTGTGGCGTGGTAGGGTAAAAAGTTTCTTTTTTGGTTTGAGAATGGATTGGAGGTGATCTACTGCTGTGCACGATGCGTCCAGACCAGACCCAGACAGACTGAACTCAAAACTACTTTCTGTTCTTCGTCCGTATGTCTTGTGAGTTGTGAGTAGTGGGAGTAAGGCCAGTGAAACCGGGTGGATTCTGTGAACTGAAGCCTTGCTCAGGAGCGAGTGTCCCGGAACAAGCCAAGCACAAATGTCCCGAACCTCCTTCCCAGAAGACCCACTTTGTAGGAAACGAAACGGGTTACTTTACTTTCCTTCCTTCCAGCCGATTTTTGAACGGCTGGTGCTTTTCAACTCTTCTCGTCTTCGGTCTTCCACTACTACCGGCTTGGGACACACAGACACAACACACGTTTGGCTTGGCTCTCTTATTAGTTCTTTGGCTGGCTGACTCCCTTTCTTAGCAAGTTTGGTTGGAGCCAAAGTACATAACGTACGGAAGTACTATGAAGGAATCGTTGGCTGGCAGTTTGCCTGCCTGGTTTTCTTCACCCGTTCCACCAGCTTGCTGCTTGCCGCCGGCCGACCCCGCACGTCTTCACCAGTCATGACCAAACTATCCCCTGCCCTGCCTCATTTTATGTGAATGTGAAGGATGATGCCCAAAGCAAAACAGAATCCACAACTTACTACTATCTCTTTGGCATGGCTAGGCCAAGCTAATAAATGGACAAGACTCCCTAACGTTTGCGTTGAGTGGATTCGACGAGTAAGTCACTTCATAGGGACGTTTGCCTATCTGTCTGTCATGTAAGTATTCATTCGTATAGCCTTGTTCTGGGATTGACTACCAAATAGGTAGTTGTAGGTGTAGGAAAGGCCCTCTAAAAATGCGAAATGTGAAATGAGTATGTCTGGGCCTGGGTTGATGCTTTCCTCCAGAGTTTTATCATTTGATGGGATGGGCAGAGTCGTAGTAGTAGTTGTAAGGGAGCAGAAATGTCCCTTGGGTGTGACGATGATGAGAAAAATTCACAATTAACCAGACCCAGGCCAGTTCAATTCAGTCAGATACCAAAAGACCATCCCCCCATTCATTGGAAAATGTACACTTGGCCGCTCAATCCTTCGGAGAGATAGATAACGCCCGAAATTTTATTGAGACGGACAGGGTTAGGCAGAGCATGGGATCAGGCATGCATGACCATGAAAATAAACGAACCAATTTGTCTGGATAAGATTGTGTAAGGGGAATGTCCAGATCACCCCTCCTCATACCAACCTCGGCTGACTGAGTTAAGCTAAAAGCGACGTACGAGGTATTTCATCTCATCTGTCCTGATTTCCGCCCGAATCGGGTTCGGGGCAGGGGTACCATGGTTTCGATTTCTTTTCTGGATGACCGAGTCCAACTTCTCGGGTTCTTCAGGTCCAGGATGTCAGTTAGTTTCTTGTATCGTACCTTAAGAATAAAAATAAGACGAACTGGATGGCCATGGTTATAGCTATAGCTATGACTTGGTCTAGTTCTAGTTTTATTTTCTTGAAACCCTTCGTCGTTCATCATCGATTCATGAGCACGGACACAAGAGAGACATAAGACATGTATTCTTGGTTTGGCTCAAAGTGTGTGTAATGTGTCCGTGCGTGACATTTGGGAAAAAATCCACTGACTCGAGAGGAGTAAAGTGGAGTAGTTGTTTCTTCTTGTCAACCCTATCCGGTTTCATTCTCAAACTAAACCCAGACGAAGATAAATCATTCCAATATCCCACTGCTCAGGATAACATGAACTTGTAAGATATTAGATTGTATTTACCAGCTAGCACCATCACTGAACTTCCACTTAGGGCTTCCTCTTCGGTTGGTTTGTTATTATAAAACACCGTCCGGGTGCTTTGCTTTGCTTTTCTGGCCCTCATGTTCTGCCTCACGTACGTACGTGGAAGGATTATTAGCTTTGGAAACAAGTATTTACCTTCACACCTGCGATTGCCGTGCGATCGTACATAAATTGGTGTTCCAGTCCAGGTGCTCCACGTTTGGGTAGGTAAAATTAAAAGGTACACAAGTCCTGAACTAAGCCAATGTTGACGGGCTCCTTTGTCATTCTGTTGTGTTAGAAATCAGAATACTCAACTTTAATTAATTTCTTTTCCGAACGTGTGACACATGATCTAAACCAATTTTCAACCAAAAACCAAGAGCTACCCTGACTAAAATTGAGGTTACGCAATAACAACCATGTACTGATCTTGGCCGAAAAATGCCTATGAATTGAATTAGCACAGTCAAAATTAGATTGATCCAAATTATATTCTAAATTTCTAGTATCAATTTCTGAATTAAAAATGTCTGCTGACGAATCCAAAATGCGGAAGGCAGAGTTTGAAGACATTTACAAGAGTGTGATGGCCAAGGATGTCAATACCGCATTGGACACTTTTAAAAAGGTATTATTCAGAGTCAACTTTATTGCTCCGAATGATAAACAACGGCAACAGGAATTCCCGTTCAACCTAGGGGAATTTTATGGAATTTGTCGCCAAATTGAAACTGGAAAAAGGGATGAAGCAATGAAGTTGTTTCAGGACGCTATTACCAATGCAGGAGGTGGTGCTGGAACTGGAACTGAAGGTCGAGGTGGTGCTCCTGGTAGAAATGGTGGTGGCGGTGGTGGTGGTGGTCGTGACGGCGCTGATGGTGGAAGTGGAGTTGGTGGAAGTAGGTGGTGCTGGCGGAGGTCGTGATGGCGAAAACGGCGGAAGTGGAGTTGGTGGAAAAGGTGGTGACGGTGGTGGCCGAAATGGTGGAAAAGGTGGCAATGGCGGAGGTCGAAAAGTTTAGTCATATGGCATTGTCTTGTTGATAAAATTAAGATGAATGTACTTTCTCTTCACTTTTATGAAAGTGTTATTCGACATTATTGCAGTCAATAAAAGAAACTTTAAAACAAAATTCTTCTAGTTTCATTTTGCCTCTAAATCCGGACTAGATCAATTTTAAACCATATAAGATGTACAAGACATGAATTCAAGTGGTCATTTCGAAGTAGACACAAAATAAAATCGACATTTTGCTATACATTTATAGGTGACAATTTCTGAGAATTGGGCAACTATCTCTTGCACTTGCACAGTGCTAGCCGGTTAGAAGAGCCTAATACACGTTAGCCAAAGCCCTAGTGTTTCATCAATTTATGACGCTTATTATGTAATTCTCACAAAATTCATTATTTTTTTAATATTTTGATTTAAGGACCAAACTCCATGAATCCTTACATTACAAGACACAATACAGGGACAGGATCCATTTGAAGGCAAGGGTGGGCCAAAGTTTTAAATTTCATTTTATGCGTTGAAGGCGCGTGGAATTGCTTGGCAATCCTGATGAAAGAACATTTTTAGTATAAAAATCTTCATGAAGCATTGCCCAAAGGTTAGGGAGAGTCAAATCCATTTATTTCTTTAACCCAAGTTGTGAATATTTGGTCATAAGAGGGCCCATTCGGAAACAAAACAAGGAATGAGCAACAATAATATTAAAAAATCTTTCAAGAGTTGTTTTCCAAGATGATGAATGAGACGCATTGCACTTGCACGGCACGTGAGGAGATGAGTGAGTGAGTCAAGACATGAATGATCTTCTTGTCTAGATAAGGGAAATAACTTGAGCTGCTTTTTTAAAGAGTCAGTCTGTAGGATAAAAATCATAAGAATTTATTTGCTTGGGACGTTTTAAGGGTTCAACCCTTTTTGTCTGTCGTATTCGTGCCCTACCTGGCCTGGCCGAGCTTGCATGTATTAACTGACTCTGGATGAGATGATGTGTGGATAATGTGACCCGACCTGGACGTTGCACTATGCTGTCCTGTTTAAGAACCAAATCAAATTGACCTTATATGTGTACAGTGATGAGGATTTTGACGAAGGGTGTAGTCTACGTCAAGTAAAGTGTGGCTATGGCTTGGCCAGACCAGCCAAGAATTCAACTGATTGACTTGGCCTGGCAGGCATGAACATGAACCGCACTAGTTGACTTGATGGTGGCATAACAAGCACACAAGTTTATAACTTGACCGCCCGGAAACTTAATATTTCATCTGTCCTCCTTTTCTCTTAGGTGGTGGTGAAAATGCATAACATTAAGAAAAACCAAGAACAAGACAAGTGACTCTTGATCTTAGTTTTGAACCTGGGTAGAAAATTAAGCATTCAGAAATATCCCCTAAGGCCGAAACATCATTCAAAGTAAGATTGTTTTCTAAGTAACAATTTGGAGATGCGAAGATGGTGGTAGCGTGTCAAAAGGCCTTAATGTTTTTTATAATGGAGCTGAGAGTCGGAGGACAAGCGAGTATTTTTAACATGCATCGTCCGTCAGATAGTCCCAAATCGGAATCGCTGTAGGCTTTGAACAAGAATTACATTTTCAATTTAATGGGTCTGAAACGTGCCAAGCCAGCTTGTTATCAAAGTTGCCAGGAATTTACGGATTTTTTAATTCTTTAAAACACATTGAACATAATTGAATCATGAAACATATTTCTCACGTGGAAATTCTTTAGTTTTTATATTCTGATTTTTCTAGTACCAAAAATAGATGCATTTGGGATTTCCGATGCACAACTTACTTGGCTTTGCTGTAACTTATGTTTTTGCTTGTCTATTGTTATTCCATTCGTTTAAAAAAACTTAATTACTTAGCTATATAGCTATACACGAAGATTCAATATAGCATATTCAGCCTAACTATAAGTTTCAAGGTTTCCAGAAATCAGCATGCATCAGTTATATCACTCCACACGGCACGAGCCGGAAAAACTTGTACAGTAGGGATAATTCCAAGGAAAAACTTATGCAATAACTTATTAATGGGACTGTTAGCTTCTGTGTGCTAATTCATTAAAAGCTGTCAACATTAAAATTCTAGTCATCACGCAAATGTATTTCAGCTACAGTTAAAGCACGAGCGTAGGCAGGAAGGAGAGAAAAAAATATACACGACCTTCCAGTTTCCACATATCAGAATTTATTTATTGTCTTTTGCGGTTAAATCGTTGAATTCGAAGGATCGAATGGAAAATCACAATCACTACTGTCCCGTTCCTCCAAGAAGTGTAAACTCCGAGGATATTGCGGTTTTAATTATTTTCTTCAGAAAATAAAATTTTGTTATGTCTGAATTAAGATTTTTCGGGGCATCCCAGTTGATTTTTTCTCCTGTCAGCAAAATCAACACAGTACATTCTATTTCGATGGCTTTCTTCAGACGAAACACGCTGTAAATATGTTCTGCGTTGTCCAAAGATTGTTAATTGTGATAAATTTTATTACATTGAGTGAGTGTAGTGTAATTGTAGATTTTGGGCACTGGAAGGAGCCCTTTGTGAGTGAAGAAAATGGAGTCACGGTTTTAAAAAATGAAAAAATAGTGGTTCAACTTAGATG
>WJEZ01001355.1:0-18076 GCA_009869925.1 Thalassaphorura encarpata | reverse complement strand
CAATGAAGAATCCCTTCTTCTGAAATATAGGTATGAATTAATTGTTAATTTGGCGAATTTAATGTGATAATATTACCTTATTGCCGAACAAATTGGAAGCAATTAGCCATTGCAAGTTAATTTTCCCTGGAGGACCCACTGACAGATTTTCCAAATTATAAGGCTTGGTAGATGGTGGAAATAAGTGATGAGTTCGAATATAATCCAGTAAGCCTAAATCATCCTGTGTCAAACCCTCTGACTGCTCCTTTGTCAAGTTGAAATATTGTACAGCTGACGAATTCACTGGTTCGGACAACCGAATGGTGAATGAAAAAAGATGAGAATCACAAATCCCACCAAAAGCGCTGGCAAATATACTATTCGGTTTTTTCGAAACTCCACTCGTGTTGTCGAAATGACCGAACATTTTAGAGACATACTGGATAAACGCTTCTAGTATAATATAACGATATGTTGGCAATTCAAAATTTGACTACATTAAAAGCAGTGGAATGAAAACGATACAATTTGTTTGTTAATAGATTAGTTCGGCTGTATTTCTGCTCAGCTAAGCTCCTACTGTGGACGCAATTGCTTCACTAATACATGTACATTACTCGAGTAGTTTCATTATGTTTTGACCAACCTTACATTTGTTGTCCGATTGGCACTTCACCGAGTTCAAGAAACCTCTTGAAAGAAAACAACCATTCCTCAACTTCCGTTCTCCTCACCAAGTAAGTACTTAGAATTTAAGTCTTGTTATATACTTCAGTAATGGTAGAGTAAATTGGTAGATTGAAAAATGTTATTGATTCTTGCACTTGTATTCAGCTTTGCGTTTTGTCATTTTTGTCATTACGTTTAAAAAACTAACCGTTTTTTGGCGACATGGGTAAACTACGTGATAGAAATCTCTGTCCCCTGTGACCACCGTAATTGTAATTCTAGACAAAATCGCGAAACTCCGCTATTTATATATTGAGTGAGGAAAAGACAGTGCACTCAGAGTCCGTGCGTAGTTGAAGGAGCCCTGGAAACATGGAAGTAAGAAGTGGTGGCTAGCTATCAAAGTACATTTTTGTCCTTTTCCTTTAGCACTGTCTTTAGCCTAACTCTGTCCCCTCAATATTTTCGAAGCAGATGCTTCATTCTTGTACGGAACGCTTCTAAATTAATCTGTTAGTGGATGCATTCGAAGCCTTGTTTTCGATGCTGATTAGAAAATGTGTTGGGAAAGGCAGATTGTCGTGAATTGGCCATTGCTAGTTAGAGACGTAAGGTATTTAAGGACTAGGGAATTCTGCCCAGGGTGGGTAATCCGGGTTTACACTAATTTAAAAAATTGCATTCGAAGCCTTGTTTTCGATGCTGATTAGAAAATGTGTTGGGAAAGGCAGATTGTCGTGAATTGGCCATTGCTAGTTAGAGACTTAAGGTATTTAAGGACTAGAGAATTCTGCCCAGGGTGGTTAATCCGGGTTTACACTAATTTAAAAAAATATACTATTGAGTTTATTGATCTAAACAATGATGGTCGCCCTTTACATGATTGACTAGGGCTACAAGAGCGCGGACATTGAAAGGGTTGAGCTGAAAGTTCTGAAGGTTCTGCACTGGTACAAAATCCAGGTCAATGTCTCTTTGCTTTTTGTTTAATTGCTCGTATCAATGATGATTCCAATAAACTTTCAAAATTCTTCAAGGTATGTTCGATTCAAACGTTGTCAAGCCCTTGGGTAAATGTGCGAAAATTTATGAAAACAAAGGGTTATGCGTTTCTGATAACATCTCATGGAGCACTGGCAGAAGATGATCGTTTTGCAGAAAAAATTTTACTCACTGAGAGTCAACTCAAGAAATTTGTTTTCCAGTGACTCAGACAATGAGAGATGAAGAACATTTTGTTACTAAATTTAAAAATATATTAATGGAATCAAGTACGCGCTTTTAGATTTCTGATGTTCAACTGTAACAATTTATTATTTTTATACAAGAGCATTGGTGTCAAACAATGGTGCAATTTTTTCGTCAGTGGATTCAGACTCAGGCGTTCCGACAGGAACTCCCATTAATATCAAAAACTTTTTAATAATTTTCAATCTTTCAACATTTGCTTCCATTGCTGACACTTCCTTCAGTCTCCATCGAATAATTTGTACTTGGAGAGAAACAACTCCCAAAATGAAGACTAGGGCTGGTATAATCATAACATAAAAAACAGATCGACTCAAAATTTGATTAGAAATTCCCCAATTATCTCCAATCACCAGAAAACAATAGACATTAATCATAATATTTTCAATGAACATTAGTCCATGCAAAATTTGAAATTTCTTGGGTCGCACAACCAAGTACACATAAACAAAGATATAAGGAAAAGCTCGTACAAAATTTGAGGTGAGGCTTGGCAGTGTAAATAATTTCTTGTTGGAACACTGTGGGTCATAATAATCTTCCAGAATATTATAGCAAAAGATAAGAAGCCAATGAGTGATGCAGAACCCAAAAAACCATTTTGTGGAAGTAAGAAGGAGAAACTCTAGAGAAAAAAGTCTGGAAAGCAAGACGCATAGATGACCAAATGAATAAAAGTGCAAGGCCTAAAATTGACACATCTGATTTTTCAATAAGCGGTGAACCGGAGACGAATGCCTTGTAGGAATAACAAATTGACCAACTGCAACTGATGAAGGAAGTTCCAACAGATTGGATAGTTCCCCAACTAACTGCATTACAGAAACTATAAATGTAAATTTCTTTCTTGTATTATTTTGCTCACTTTCACCACCCATTGGTCCAGTTGGGTCATTTAATTGACTGAAGGCCACATAAACCTGGATTGATATTTGTGGAATCGCCTCAATAAATGATTCAATGAGTCTCATGATTGCCAAACTCGTTAACAGCCATAAAACTCTTTCCTTGTACCAATCACGAGGCAACTGCTTTCCCCCTACAAATTCCGGTCGACGTTCAAAGAAATAGGAGTGGACTGAATACCATAAATATTCAGCGCTTCTGTTGATAAAATAGTAAATCATTAATTTTTAAGGTTGGAGTAAACGGATATCTCCCACCGAACTGAAAATTTCAAAGTCCCGACTTTTTTACAAGTAAGTTAGGTTAGGTTAAGTTCGTTTAAGTTAGGTCAAGTTAGGTCAAGTTAGGTTAGGTTAGGTTAGGTCAGGTTAACCTAGGTTAGGTTAGGTTAAGCTAGGTTAGGTTAGGTTAGGTTAAGCTAGGTCAGGTTAGGTTAGGTTAAGCTAGGTCAGGTTAGGTTAGGTTAAGATAGGTTAGGTTAAGCTAGGTCAGGTTAGGTTAGGTTAAGCTAGGTCAGGTCAGGTTAGGTTAAGATAGGTTAGGTTAAGCTAGGTCAGGTTAGGTTAGGTTAGGTTAAGCTAGGTCAGGTTAGGTTAAGTTAGGTGAGGTTAAGTTAGGTTAGGTTAGGTTAGGTTAAGTTAGGTTAAGTTAGGTTGAGTTAGGTTAGGTTTGGTGAAAGTATTTCCTCTGAATCCCTAACTAATCTTGCCTAACTTAACTTGTAAAAGTCGGGACTTTGAAATTTTCAGTTCGGTAAGAGATATCATTTTACTCCAACCAACTTTTAATTACACAACACTCTTATCACTCTTAAAATTCTCACGCCAATAAGGGAGTAATCTGAAGAAGAGTTGCTAAAAAGTCCAAAATTTTCCAAGTCGTTGTAACATTGGCTTGCTTCTGGCTTCTGCAGTTCAAAAATTAAATTTGAATCCTTGGGAAAGAGTAAATAAACTTGTGGATATGATTAAAACTTTATTAATTGCTTGTTAAAATTTCAATTATTCAATAACTCACCCAACAAGCCTAAATAAGGCAGTGACGATTGATGGTAATTATGATGGAGAGCAAAGTGAGAGAAAAATATGTCCACCATCCTCCCAGTAAATATACAATCGCGAGGTAAATGTCTGATCCGACATCGTATGGGAATAAGAATATTGAAAATGTAATAAAAAACAAATCAAGTCTCGTCAAATAATTTTTTGTTCCTTCGTCCTGTTCCTCATGGCACAAGTTCTCTGAAGAATGGTCGGGCGTGGAGGTGCAGTCCAAAGTATAAGTAGATGGATGGACCAGTTCCATAATTGGTTTGTTTATTGGCTGATAAAGTAAAGTAGATAAAATTTATATTATGGATGAACTTAAATAAATTCCTCTTGAATTCGTATGACCAGTAGAATGAGACGTGTTATTGGGCGCCGGGGAATGCATATGCATGCTGATAAGGTTCACGCTTGAACCTATTCCAAATTCCCAAAATGTACAGTGATGGCACAAGTTTAAACCATCCATTTAATCTTAAATTTGTAAGTGGATATTACATCATTTACTTACATTCGTACTCAGGCCGACGAACTGTTATTTTAAATCCTGAAACTGAATAGAAATAGACTTCTCACGATAACGATTGAGCTTCGTTTGTACGGATCGCAATGCCATAAAGTTAAAATGATGAGTTGAAAATTTGGCCCCGGTAATACTACTATTCTCTTGCATGACTTTTGCAAAATTGACTAGAAATAAGATGAACAAACCTTTTAACCTTTCCTGACTCATACATCTTTCTTTGAGTTAAAATGTGATGGCACAAATTCTATTCACATATTACATGTAATTACCAGAAGCTATTTTTGATTTACTAAATGAACACCACACACAATAAATTTAAAACACTCTAATACAAACCCATTCCAATCACGTCTTTCCTCAGCAACAAACTGACGAGTGCGGTAAAAAGGGATTGAGAACTTGCAAAACGTATACTAGTAGTAGAAGCAAAGATAGCTGCACTTGGCAAACCAAATTATTCTTGACTGAAGGAACATAACGTTTAACTTACGTTCTCATTTTGGCAAAAGTGACTGAAGTAAATAGTTGTAAGTGTGAACGAAAACTCGACTTATGACCCGTTCATTCATTAATTTAAGGAAACTTGTTTACATGCAGATTTTACTATTGCAGGAGTGCACTTGTCTGGTTCTAAACTTAGCGAGAGTGGCGTGATTCAATTGAATCTGTGCTCAGCGCTAGGAATTTGGCCATAAAACTACAAAAAGCGGTTTTTTCAACGTTTGTGGAAATGACAATTAATGCTTCCAAATAAAAATACGTATTCTTATATTACACTAAAATACCTAATGCCATGCTTTCATGAAACAAATTTTCACATTGCTTTTGTTCATTTTCTTCATGCAACCGAATAGCATTTTACATCATCCCAGTCTGGTTTCATCTTAAGCCGTTGCGTTGTAGACTCGTAATATATGGACGATACATGTATGAGTGTAAGACAAGACTGCCACAGCACCCTGCTCTTATACAAGTGCCAGGCATGCTATAATTTGTTTTTACATTACACACCAACGAAGGGGTGTAGGTTTGGTCAATTCAGTTATAGAATTCTAAAAAAAAGTCCCGATTTAGACGCTTTCGGGCCAGTTGATGCAAAAAATTCATTTTTAGGGCTAGGTTGACCTGTACCCGGGAAGGTATATTTTATTTTTGCCGATGTCTTATTCAATGGACCGATTGAGATAGTTAACTTTATGAAGTTTATTATACTAGTAGGGCAAATACAAAAACTGAAAGGTTAATCATATAATTTTTGAACCAATAGACGCCGTCAATATCCGCCAATTTTTCCGATTCCATGAATGTTTGAATTTCCAAAATCGGTCCAAGCGTCGTTGAGATATAGGCAAAAAGGCAACGGGATTGCATGAGGTGGACAGGGCTATAGGCTATGGCCTATCGCTCTGAATAGGAAGAAATTTACTATTGAACCCGGAAATGGAAACTAGGTCACAACTTTTACCGTTTTAATTTCCATTCATTCACCTCGTAGTAAACGTAGTAAAATTCCTGGAAAGGATAAGCTGAAACCGACTGGGTTGGAATGCAACCCTTGGCTAATTGGATTAAATTCATGTGCAATGCAGCCCTCTGCCATGCCATGCTCCCTTTCACTTTCGTTTCTTAAACTTTTACTCATTTCACCCAGTTTTAATGTTTTTTTACCCGTTTCAATTTTCCAACCTGAAATGCATTCATAGCTTTAGAATGAAGGCATTTTTGAACATTTGTTCTACTGTTATCGCAATGCTTCCTGAAGTTTTAATTTTTTGGTAGTAACGAATACTGAATTTCAATGACCTTATTGCATGCGTATGTGATTGTTAGTCAAAAAGCAGTTTAATCCTTCTCTAGATGTACTTGTCTATTTAATTAATTATCGAGCTAGAGAAATGGTAGATTGTCCCAAAACAAATTCTTATGTGTATCTTACCTTTGACTCCTACCCATAGGGGGTAAATTTGATTTTTTCTGAGTATCTTTTATCATTGGGCTGATTTAGATAGTAATCTCATAAGCAAGCACTCTTGGTCTCTAGAATTAATTAATTAATGAGGATTGACCGCTCACTTTTATTCCGAGAGAGTAATAGTGGGGGCAAGTATTTTACGAGTACATTATACTTTCAGTTACAAGCAGCCTACTGTGGGTCAAAAAGATGCTTAAAAGTGACTTAATTTATATTTACAACTTTGTATTTGAACTAGACTCGGTTTCAGTAGTGGAGTCGGAAACACACTTGCATCTTGTAGCAAAAATGACATCATGGACTAAAGCATCATCAAACTTTTAATACGTCCCATCCTATTCTATTTTAATTTTGCAAATTTTTTAATTTTTTGTAGTAGCGACATAGTCATAGCCACTTGGGTTTACAGCAATAATTAATTTTTACACTTATATTAACATATGAATTATTTGTAAGTAATATTGGACTAGTCAGTTTCTTCGAAACTAAGCGATTCTTCTTTGGAAGTAACTTGACGCCTACTCTGTGCACCCAATTTAGTTCACTAATCGAATTAATCAAATCTATTGCATAATTATCAATCAAACTAAATCTCTGAAAATGAGTTATTCTTTAAGTCATACGTAACCTTTGGGAGACACGAATTTTTAAGAAATCTGACTTTTCAAATAGGTAAGTATGATAGAACACATCGACAGCGGATCAACTTTTTAATTCATATAATAACAAAACACAACTCCTACTAATACGTATAAATGTTTATACTACTTGCTGTAAGAAATGTAATTATTATTCTTCACAAAAAAAAGTTCATGGAGGTCGCCTTCTTTCTTCGTAAAGGCTACTTTGTAGCCATTTAATTTCATCAAATCAATCAAAGCTGAAGCACCCTCTGGAATTACATTCGCTTCCACAGAGATTACCTGCGAGTACAAAATGATTAAAGAAATTGAAATTATCAATGAAGGTTTTCACGGTTCGTTAGACATTAAATTAATAGACTTACGCCGATATCAATTTTATTAAATGGAATGTTCCTTAAAATTTTATACTCAGCACCTTCTACATCAAGACTGAAGTAATCGACTCGCGTCACATTGATTGCCACCAGAAGAGAGAATAATGGGAAGCATTCAACTTGGCCAGCATTAATATAACTTGAATCAACCACACCACCTGTGTTGTTCCCTTCGTCGATTTTGCCATTCCCCTTGAACCAGTCCTTATCACCTTGTCGGTGAAGAAAACTGACCTGGGATTTAATTACGAGTAAATTTTTTTAGGCTGATTAAAATGGCAAGTAGTATCCGATTGTTGTACGTACTCTCTCCGGATATGGTTTGAGGGATAAGCAAACCTCTGCAATCCAGGAATTGCGATTCCGAGTTTTCAAGGCTGGCAAAATAAATTTGTTGGACTCTATTAATAATCCTGTCCACCCTTGATTTCTTTCTAGATACAATGTATTGGATAGAAACACTCCATCATTGGCTCCACATTCAATAAAAAATCCATTTTTCTGAATTAGTAAAAGTAGAATAAGTTATTTTAATGAGTAAATGCATGAGCTGCACATACAACGAAAACAAATTCCTCACTTTATTTCTAAACAATTTCATCAAAATGTCCTGGAATTGTGAAGTTGCACCAACGTTCAAATTAAATGGATTTTTGGAAGGTGGGATCAATCGGTTAGCTCGCAAGTATTTCACCACATCGATATCTGTTTGCTCTACATTTTGGTTCCCAAAAAACCAATCTTCAAGAAATTTAGAAAGTGTTGTTAAAAAAGAATTTTATTATGTCAATGAGGCTTTGCTGAATTTATTTAGATCAAATTGTACCTGATGGTTTTTCAGGTAGTGGTTCTTGAGAAACCTGCATTCCAAATTTAGCTGGATCCCACATAATTAATATAAGTATTAACGCTAAGACACTAATTACAACTCTAGACGATAATATTCTACGATACATCTTGCCAAGACAAAGAACAAGGACAGGTAAGGGTAAAGTGACTTGTAATTGATCGGACAAACAACACATACTGTTGTTATCTACGAGTTCACCTAACTGTATGTCCAGCTAAGTTACTAGTGCATGTTTCATAAACTCAAAAATATTTACACCATAACATGTTTTATGCGAATGGGACATTGACCTCTCTTTCCATATTGCTACTAGTGCATGTTTCATAAACTCAAAAATATTTACACCATAACATGTTTTATGCGAATGGGACATTGACCTCTCTTTCCAACGTAACCGACTCTTATGCGAAACACTGGAGCTATACTTCCTGTAACTGGAAAATCTCATTACATCCTTCAGTCCGTTTCCGCTAATTTCTTTGTTTGTCCACGCGTCTATCCCGGTCCAGAGTCGAGTTAGAGTCATTTCGTCACTGACTGATATTTCATTCAATTTCAGTTTTTATTTGGTGAACTTATAAATTTCGGTTACACAGCTTATTGTAGTACATTAACGGAAAAATTTTGTGTACTCGAGTGAACATTTTAAATTTAATACTTAACTGAATCATCATTCAGTGATTGACACTCGGTACTAATTTTGTACCCTTCATTGACTAACTTCTACTTGACTATGAGTCTGAGTCAGATCTATATCTAGATCTATATCTTGAGCACTGTGCCTAGGTAATTTTTCAACATCATCCACTCGGACGAGGCTTATTTTGAAACCGATTATAATCGATACTCAGCACCTTCTACATACGATAGGTGTCGATTGGCGTAGTTATGTGTTTGCATTTTGCAACTCCAAATTAAGCAGCAGTATTAAGTACTATAGATTTAGGACGCTATTTATACATCCTTAGGAGCATGGTCGCCTTCAGTATAATTCAAATTGTGTCCGGTCCCATTTGATTCAGTTTATTTAGCGTCAGAGTTTATGAAACTGCGCATAGATAGTCGCCCAGAGCACACAGGGGAAACCAAGCGCTGAAATGCTCAAATCGGAATAGTTTTTCGATTTGGTCAAGAATTATGACTTGTGAATTGCGAACAATCATAGAGAAATCAAAGGGCTTTGCCAGCTACAATCATTATTAGCTCTCTTAATGTTTCAATGAGTTGTATTATATTTATTACATATTTTGTAAATATATGTCAATTCGTAATTGAATTACTTTTCTGCATACTCAACTAAATGTTCAGACGATTGTAATTTCTTTAACTGAAAATGAAGCTATTTGCGGTGTTATTAGCTTAAGAGCTCAAGTTGGCCATGATGACCATCAAGACAAAGATGTCAAATAGCAACACGGTCACGAATACAAATTGACTGGAAGCAACGTTATCCAAAGTATTACTGAAAATTGATAATTCAGATTTAGCATTTGAGTTCAATGTAATCGAATTCGGGCAGTTATCATCAATCCTACCTGGACACTATATACTCAAGTCGATTATAAAATACTTCACGAAGAGTCAGGAGATCCGGTTTATTAAAATTTGAAAAAGTAGTGGATATCAAATTTTTAGCAGCGTGAGATGAAATATCTTCTGACAATTCGCTCCAATCCACCTCAGCGACTCTGAAAATTCAAATCATAAATCATACAAGTTAATAATGAAATTTTTTTCAACTTAGTAATTAACCCTTGAGCTTACTTGACAGTTTCAGACCTAAGGAAATAAGCACAAAGGTCTGGGACTGCGTCATGAATGACCTGAAACGGATTATACCCAAAGTTTTGGGCAAGTTTCTCTCCATTTTCTAAGCCACATTTGACAAGACATTTTCCTCGTCTACAAAAATTAAACTCCACCGTGGCACAGGTGATTGGTTTATGATTTTTTGCCATAAGAAGACAAGATGTGAGTAAAATCGACATTTCCGCTTGAATATCTGATGTCAGAGAAGAGCATCCTATGTTTATCAATAATTTCTTGGCAGGGGTCCAACATTTTGGCATAATTTCCTGAATGTCTCTCACAAAATCCTTGCCATGCGAATGACTCTGACTTTGACCCTTGGGGGTCTTCAGTGACAAATTTATCAGTACAGCCATGAATATAAGGAGACATAGGAATACTACTCTTGGAAAACGTCTCATATTTTATGATTGTAACTAACACTTTATGGTACTTAAAGTTCTGAACCGAAAAGCGCGATTATCCGTCGAAAGGAAAACAAAATTTATAATGCACCGTAGTAGCTTTTTTTGTTTTTGTTACAATTTTGTCATTTTTTGTTTACATGGTGCTTTGTGCGTTTGTATTTTGTGTCACTTTACAATCTAGTAATAGTTTTAGATACGCACAACTCTCAACTTTTTATATATTATAGTCATATCGTATTTTCACATTTTGCAACGATCTAAATAATTGCCACTTGGCTATTACAACAAATATAAACAAATATAGCAACAAATCTATAAAACAGTGATATTGGACAAGTCAGTTTCTCCGACTTTCTTGTTAAACGATAAACGGAGCTCACTGTTACGAAGATCTCCCCAACCTCCATTTCCTTTTTTCACTAGAATTTTATTTCCATGCATGACTTCCACTACAAGATTATTCGGGAACAGAAGAGAGTGGACTTGCCCAAACATTTGATCTTGAACCACATATGTGGGTTTACATAATGCTTTCGTATGATGAATTCCACAATCTCCAATATGAAATATTCTTGGGGCGTTGGGGTAGAGAACAGAGAGAGGGATTGGGAGGCAAGTATAGGACATTTCCCAGTAAACTCCAGTCCCAATTGTAATCGTCGTAATTGCAAAAGGTAGATGCACAGTCTTTCATCTTGTTCCACATTGACCGATTGAATGCAACTCCCATACTATTGTGCTGAGTTGAGAGCCAATTCGTGACAATGACACGATTATGAGTAGATCGAACTTTCGATGTCTTCTTCTGAGTTCTAAGGGCGAGGATATTACAACCATGACATAAGTTTCCAGTCATTAATTTTTCCATTAGATTGAGCATCGATAAAAAGTCTGGAGCAACCTAGTGGCCTTCTTCCAGGAATGTAATTACCCCACTATAATTTTGTAATGCTCTAATACTCCCAAATACAAAGTTGGCTTTCCACCACCAATGATGCTTGATTTGAGCATATTTAGCTTCGCGATAATGACCATGGATGTCAAGATAATTCGCATTTTAGGCATTTGATTGTACGTGCTTTGAGAGGGGAAATATTACGGTAACAATCATCTGGACTTTGGCCAGGAAATTTATTAGGATTGAGCTGTATTGTGAATGGTAGGAATATTTGCATGACTCTTGCAAAATAAATACTTTGTATGACCTCATTTAGTTGAGGGAGGTAAAGGTCATGTTAAAAAATGATGAGAGACTCATTGATGTTTCGTACTTTAGACAAACTCTTGATCAAGAGTCTCAGATACTCTATACGAAAATGGACTTGAATCACAATCACGAACGATAAGTCTATCAATGGGTCAAATCGTTCAAGGTTGAAAACTTTTTGTTCTTCGTTCCGCTGGGCAATGGCTACAGAAATACTTCTTATTTCATTTTTCGATAGCACTCCGGATTCTGTGAACTTGATAAAGCTGGAAATTTTCATGCGCCCGTTATATGTGACCCCAACCGCGGCGGTTACGTTTTCATCTCCTGGTTCAAGTTTATGCTCAGCACTTTTAACCTGAGCATCTGGTGAAAAAACTGATTGGGGGTTCGAAGGGGTGAGATAAAGATTGAGCCCAGCAATGAGGTAAGTAATTATAAGGCTCATCGTGACTATTATCGTGACGTTGAGACGAACCATGGCGAACTTTTGGCCTTTCTCTTTATTGAGTTAGAGTCACCTCAAGTTCAAATCCTTCAAATCATACCAAATCTAAGTTTTTTCAGTCTGATATGGCAGTGTGCCTGCAGAGTTAGTTTTGGCTTATCTTAATTTCGTAAATGCTTTAACTAAGGTCTTTATGAGAAAACGATAAAGTTTGTAGCAGATTAGCGCAACGTATCATGGATATGATTATCGAAATTCTGGGCTTTAAGCACCATTGTAGTAGAAAAATAAAACCCATAAAGTATCAAAGTAAATTTGTTTATTTTTTTGTAGCAATTTTTTGGTTTTTTGTTTACACGGTGTTTTATGTATTACTTTTTACAATCTAACATATTATTAAATATTGTCTTATTTAATTTAGGTGGGTTTATATCTCAACTCAACTTTCACCTACTGATTCATTCCTTTATTTGGCATGCGATCCTTGCAGCGACAAAATCAAAACCGCTTGGTAGTAGAGCGCGTCACTAATTTTACATATTAGTATGTTCACACGTACTGTTTGTGTTGGCTAAGTAGTTCGTACAAATTTTAAATGTTTGGTCCATTTCATTTTGGTCCAATTCAGTTTCATTTCAATCAATTTTCATTTTACAAGGCACTTTCTTTCTGGAAGAACAATCATCATCAGTAAAACTTTGGTTGATAAACTAATAATACTAAACATTCCGTCTATTCCAAAATTACTTTACTACATTGTCTGATCTTAGCGGTAGAACTAACTAAATATTGTACCATGAAGAAATAAATAATATTTTACCCTTTTTATGAAGAATTGCCATTGCTTTTGCGTTTAGTGTGTGTGGCAATTTGGAGAGCATAATTTCAATAAAGCTGCTTGCATAGTTAATTCTTACTCATATTTGTATTTATACCGGAAAATTTACCAGGTTAGTTGGAATGCGTTGAACTAATAATTAATTTCTGGATTAACACTAAAAAACTAAGTTATTGTTATGCTCAGAGATCAAAAATACCGCAAAATCAAGCTTTGAATTTAACATTCAACTTTTCACATCAGAAACAAAGGATTGGTCATGAATATGAAATGAATCAAGGCTTTTGTCAAAGCTTAAACTTAGATTAAATAAGTCTACAAACCTAAAAACTGTAAATAATACATATAAACGGTTTCATAAATGTAATATAATTTCTAGGCCTAGCCTAAACAAAAGACCCGTCTCAAAAAAAACTTAACTGAACTAAACTAAAAATCCAAGAATTAAAATAAACTACGGCTACGGCTAATAGTGATAATTAATGTGATTAATATGTAAAATGTCACTGGTGTGGGACTATTGAAATTGAAAAAAATAATTAGATTGGCTGTTATTTTGGCTTTAAACCGGTGGTTGTTCCTATCATTTATCCTCTTCGTTTCTTTGGGTTTTTTCTTAAGAGTAAAACGTGAGGACAGAAGTTTGATTTCCACGGACAAATAAAAATGGTGGCATGCCCTTAGACATAAAATCTAACCAGGCCATGTAGAGTGGAGCAGAAACTGTTCCTTTCCTTGGAATTGGTAGTGTCCTAGAAAATCAAAACAAGATCATGAACAAAATGTACAGTTTTTTCCAGAGTTACAAAGTAAAATTGAAAAATTCTATTCCCTTACATAACAACAAAGGTGGAGTCCCTGGAATGGACTTGAAGCATTTCTCTGAGTCGCATATGACGATTGGTTTTTTCTCTTAGGACGCTCAACTCTGAGTCCGTAATGGCACAGCCATCGTTAGAGTCCTCCGCCTTGAAAGGTGCGATCAGAGCATCAAATTCTTTCTTGGTGGATTCTTGAGCCTTCTTGGTAATGTCAGGGATCACAATCACATCACTGTAGTCAATTCGGAATTTTCCGAGAAGTGCTGCCATACTGGAAGCGAAAAAATATTAAAAATGAGCCTTTAGTCAAAACCAAATTTATTAAAGTAACTTACTTTCTTGTCTCTGCTCCCAGCTCATCTTTTCGACTAGTAATCGTAAAAATTCTCAGAGTACACCCTTGGAATTGGGATCTGCTGCTCAGAATATATGGGAGAAGCATCGTAAGGCCACCATCATCATACAACCACCAAACATCAATTGTGGACTTCTTTTGTTTTCTTTGGAATTGGGTAAGGTTGGAAATTACATCACGAGGAAGAGTCACACCTCCGGGGCCCTTGTACATTCCAGAAATGGACTTCTTCCTTGACTTCTTTTTCTTCCCGTTAGGTGCATCAGAAATGTGGTTCACAATCACATGCTCAGCTTTTTGTTCCAATTTAGGAGAGGATGGATTACTGCTAGACTCACTGCTATTTCCATCTAGATATCAAATGATAAAAGAATTTAGAAATTTAATCCTCCATCCAAGACTCAATTTTAAAAAATACTAATTCTGCCAGATGAAATAACTAAAAACTGTTCAACTGAAAGAAACTAAACTAAAATTCGACCAAAAAACCTGAAAGCCGTCATGCCAAACGTATCGAATTTCTAATTCATGCAAAATAACAGGACATCAAGTTCGTCTCATTTAAAGAAATCACACCAAAATGTCAACAGGAAACACCATGTCAATACTCACCCAAGAGAACAGAGTAAGTTGATGAAAAGAAATTCAAAGCAGACCTCAAACTCCTCGAGTCTGTCCATTCAATCAATATCAATAATATAAATCAGATAACCCAGTCATTCAATATCATAATAGGCTGGGAAAAGCTTTTTACATAAGAATTAAATTAATGATTGATGTGACCTGAAAATGGCATCGCTTTAACGAATCGAACTTTTTTTTGCTGTCACCATAGAACATATAGAGTGATTATTAAGTGTGATGTCTGCCTTTATTCCCAGCACTTATTTTCATCACTCATGTCAAATCCAATCAGAAATAAGCCTGAACCGAGGAGTCTATTCTTTCACTTTTCTGCTATCGGGTTCAGAACTTTCAAACTCTTTCTACAGTGAAGGATACTTTCACTAGCATAGGAAGTAAATTCTTAATGAGAGAAGAAGCTTTCTTTTTTAGAAAGATATGACAGGTGAGGTGACACATCAGGGAGACAAAACACGGGAAAGATTTTAGCGTCATCTCATAAAAGTACCATGATACACCGTTACTCCATTATCAGACCTAAGTGTTAGCATTAATTTGTCCAAAATTAATTGGGTACAAATGGGTTTAATACCCGAGGGGACATGTTAGAAAAATTACTGGTTTCGAATCTCACCTGTAGAAAGTTGGCCATCCGATTGGTTCCTGATCATTGTCTTTTCTTTCCTTAATTCTAACAATTCTTGTGCAGAAATGGTTCCTTCCTCTTCAATCAAATTTGTATAATCCAAACCTTCTTGGACACGAAGGATTCCAACGGATAAGTGCATATCGAGTGCTTCACTGTTTAAAGAAAAGATAGAAACAATTAATAATTTTGCAGGTACAATGACTAACTCAGCATTTGTATACTAGACTTACTGAATGACATCAAAATATCCTTTCAAATCCATGCGGTTTGTGCTATTTGCTTTCCAATCACTCTTGAATCCCATAAGAATCATGTTAGGCTTCAATTTTCCCAAACCAGCAATTTGCATCATAGAATGACAACCGCGTTCAAAGCTGTCTTCTTCAACGAGTGTATAAAATGCCTTCTTTTTGTGTTGAGCGAGCCAATTGTAGGCTTGTTTCTGGAGAGCATTTCTAAATTTTTGGTGGAATGGTCCCTAGAGAAAACATAAGCAAAGAAACATAAGTTAAAATGAACAAAGGAGTCAAATTTGTGTTCATTCTGTATTCATGAGTAAAACTTTAGTTTGATAGAGCTTAAAAATTCAAATTTGTTTCGCAGAGTTGACAACAATTTTACACGTACTTTATGCGACTGAGAATGAACAGATCAATATTCTTAAAAAGAAAATATTCTAAATACGTTATAAGGGCAGCCAATATTGACTTTCTCAAATTACCCCATCCAGAAAATTGACAAAGAAATGAATCATCCAATTACCTTGAGCACCTGTCCACAAATCATGAGTGAAAGATTTTTGACGAGGAGATTTGCAAAGTCAATCAGCGGTGGTCTAGACCCGGGCATCCCACTCAAGACAAGCAGCTGTGGCCTGTAATTCTTTACATGCTCTTCAACATGATTCAAATCCTTGGACAGACTTCAGAGCAGAATTGAAACTCTGTGCTTGAGTTGATGACCCCCAATTCACATCTGGTTTTCGGTATGAGACGTAAAGATAAAGGAATACGCTCACACCAACTGTGATCAAAGCCGTGATCCAGCTCATGAGAAACATGACAACTACGCACAAAATACTTCCAGCCAGGCTGACCCATGCATTGTAGTATTTGAACGAGGGTCTCCAACCAGGAGATTTTGTGATTGTAGCATGAAACACTGAGAAATTAATGAGACAGTAGGCAGCCAAGAAGAAATTGGACAGGAGAGGAGCGATTGCATTCAGGTCGGCTGTTAAATATCAAATGAGGCTTTTAGCATCCACTTTAAGGAACCCTGTAGTTTGTAATCAATTAATGTCAACTCGACTCACCGATTAGCAAACATCCGAGAGAAATCACAAAAACAAGCATGTAGCCACGGACGGGATCGTTGTTGGCTCCATAGCCTTTAGCAAAAAAGTGAATTCCTGGATAAAGCTTATCCTTGCATAGAGCCTAGGAATGAAAAAAAATTCAAGCAAATGTTACTCATAAAATCTTAAGGGCTAAAATCTTACCTGGAAAACTCGAGGAGCTCCAACCAAACTGGCAATGGCAGAAGAAAGTGTAGCAGCAAAACAACCTCCATAAATGAGTGGTCCCCAAGATGAAATCAATTCCATTACCTGTCAATTAAGTGGCGTTTAATTTTTTTTACTATACCAGGAATCCCAACTATGTTCGGATTATATCGGGTATCTCACCTGTGGGTCATTCAACAATCCGTATTTGCAATCCCGATCTTTGCAATCCATGTAACTCGTGAAATTGGCTGGGAGTGGAAGCCCTTGATCTGAATAATTCTGTTCAGCATAATATTCTTCCAAAATTCCAGATGTTTCTCTGAGTTGACAACCTCCCATCATGACAGCATAGCCAATATACGTAATGTAAGTGATCGTAATAGCGATGAGAGTGCCCTTTGGAATGGCTGTGGCCGGGTTCTTCAAATCACCTGACAAATTAGCTCCAGCAACGATTCCTATGAAAAATTGAACATTGTACTGAAAAATCCTTGTAATACAGAAAATTCAAAAATTCTTATTTGGATTTACCAGTCACTGCTGGGAAAAATACTCCAAAGACAGAGAAGAAATCTTGTTGAGAGTCATCCCCACCAATGCCAAGGCGGTAGTCAGCCCATAGATTGGTTTGAAACGTGTGATCTTAAAAAGTTACAAGTAATTAGTCATCTGCAATACTAATTAAAAAGTTGAAAATAATTACAATTGTAGCCGACGAATCCCTTTGCTTTCTCAGTATCATCAGTAGGGCCAATAAAACTTCCAACGAAAAAGTCAACCTGAGCTGCAATAAGGACGAGAAGGAGAAACATTTGTGTCTGCAAATACAATGAAAAAATTCATGAGGGTTGGCACAAATAAAGCTATAAACTAGATTCAAAGAAATGTAATTTACCCTCGTGACCCAATCCATGCCAACAAAAGCGAGAATGAGGATAAGAACAAGGATTCCAACCCCCACGACTCGAATATCATTTGAGCCGCCGTCAATGATTTGACCCCAGCCGTTGACCTCCAACAAAGAGTTCAGGGATTCACAGAAACCCACAATGTAAAGAGACACGGCAATGGAATTTGCAAGTGTAAACATAAGTCCAATAGCTGCTCCAAATTCAGGTCCTGGTTAGAACAAAGACGACATGAAATATTAATGATGAGCAATCCCAGGAAAAAGTAATTAGAGCGGTAAAACAA
>WJEZ01001354.1:0-18077 GCA_009869925.1 Thalassaphorura encarpata | reverse complement strand
GCGGAGCAAGAGCAAGAAAAAGAAGGGTTCCAAGTCTAAGTCCACGTCTCGTTCTGGTTCCTCCAAGTCTAAAAAAGGAAGTAAATCTAAGGTAACCTAATAATTCTAGTCTACCAAAAAAATTGAATATGTGCAAACTTCATGTGAAAATGCTTGAAAATTAGAAGAGGAAAGGCAAGAAAAGTAAAAGCAGGAGCAAAAAGCGAAAGAAGGGTTCAAAATCCAAAAGTAGAAGTCGAAGTAAAAAACGGAGCAAATCCAAACGCAAGGTGAAAATTCAAATAATTATTGTACAGTAATAAGTATTAAGAGAGGATTTATTGAATTCATGTCTTCCTTTTGAACAGACTCGCTCAAAGAAACGCAAAGGCAAAAAGTCTCGAAGAGGTCGTTCGAAGGTAGCTTGATACATACATGTAGAAATTAAACTTCTATAATATAAATACTACATTGCCTTTTCAAATGATTGTGATTTTGTATTAGAAAGGCAAAAGGAGGAAGAAGAAGAGCAAGAAAAAGAAGAAAAAGAAAAAGAAGACTGCGGCTGAGAGTAAGTCAAACTTTATTCGCTGCTCCAGCATTAGTATGTTAAAAAATTATGTAAAAATTATAGCTGCCAAGGACAGAGAGCGAAAAGAGAAAAAGGCTTTTATTGTGGAGACAGAAGAAGACGAACTGAACCTTAGAAATTATGCCATTCAAGGAGGAGCATTTGATTTTAAAATGTTAAAAGTTCCACCACAGCCCAAAGAACGAGGCGAATGGATTTTACGGATGAGTATGAAAAACACCAGCATAATTTATTGGGACACGATTCACTGAGTAATCCATTTATTTTTGCAATAGTTGAAGCAGAAAGATGCATAAAGGAAGTTCCATTCGAAGGTGTCTACGAAGAACTCGCGCCTCCTAATATTGAAGAAGAGTACAAAAAGTCTCCGGAGGGATTAGAGGATGCCGCAAACGAAGAAGAAAAGAAAAAACTTAATGATCTTAACCTTGGGTTAGCCTTGAAATTAAATTCTTTGTACTGAAACCATCAGAAGTAATTAAAATAATCTGTAGACTTCTTCCGGATGTCAACCCTCAAGAGAAAGCAGATGCAGAAGCTGAGCTTGCGGAAAAGAAAAAGAAATTTGAGGAAGAACTCATGGAAAAGTTTAAAGCAGAAAAAGAAGCCCGTTCTAACAAAATCATCAGCCTTACAATACAGTTAAATAATTTTATCATTATTCATTTTCATAGCCTAAAAATAGTCTAGAAAATTGGCATAATCAATTTCACCCGACTTTCACTAATCAAAAGGGAAATCAAACTTTCTCTCTGTTGCACTTTTCTCTTGAGAACAACCTTACGCAGATAAACGGTTTATGCTTAAACAAGTGTTTTTGCTTTCGTAGACTTCCGAAGACCGTCATATGGTTTGAGAAACCACTGCTGGTACGTTGGGATGAAGAAAGAAGACTTTGGTCTACGGAAGGCTTTTACGGACTTGAATTTAATTCAGAAACTTTAGAAATCATATTCCATGCAAGTAGTTTTGGGATTTTCGGCTTGGCCAATACTCGTTGGGTTAATATGCCTTACGAAAGTTGGGAATTTCAACCGCTGGAGCCGAACAAGGGGAAATTTACTCTTACTACCTCCAAAATCACTTTGGAATTTACGATTAATGTACACAATCAAGCATACAAATATCTGACAATATCATACGTTTTAGTTTGAAAATTCTTTTGATATTTCCTAGAATGACGTAATTTGCTTGAGTTCACTGACTAATGCACCACACAGCGAGGAGGTTGAAGCAAGGTTGCTTAACGTCTACATGAAACCAAGCCACCTCATTAAGGTAATAAAAGTTAATATTAGCTTAACCTGTCTACTTACTTTTGCTTGCTAAATTTCTAGGCTCTGAGATTACATGGACTGGATGTTTTCCCTGAATTTGATTCCTACGCTTATATGGACGGAATACTTGTCAAGAAACCAGATTTGGAGAATCATCTAAATCAGTAAGACAGCCCAATCTGAAATAGGGCGATATTTGCTAAGAGCTTTAAAAAATAAATGGTTTTAGGTGTATGGGAGTCATAGCTCCAGCTTACAGAATGTCATGGAGCAAGTGGAATCAAAAGGTTAAGAGAGACAAAATCATTTTCCAAATTCAGGAGAATACAGAATCGGTAATTTCTAATTAACATTCAATATGTAAATCTTCCTTTGCAAGCGCTTCAATTTCTAATTGCTTATTTCAGGGTGAACGACTTATGATTATGAGTGACTTTAGAACGTGTTACGCCATTAAGGCCACAGAAGAAAGTTCAAAGCTTTCAGAAGAGCGAGTAGGGGTTATGGAGGTACGTTGCATATTTAATTTCAAGTTGATATTGATCTAACAGAAATATTCTCTTATAGTACTCTGCGGACCTAGTTCAGTACATCAAGCATGCCGCAAGTGCTGCTGCAAAACAAAAGATGACCAGCGCTAGTCCACCCTATATAGAAACTGTTAGTCTTCTGATTTCTTCTATTAGGCCACTCTCCTTCTCATAAAATTACACTTATTTATAATATTGGTAAGAAAGTATAAACACAAGCCATTTAGCAACAAACGTTCATTTCATTTCAACATGAATTCGTAAGAAATAATTAATTTAAGGCATAATGTAGTAAGGAAGAGTAAGAAAAAGCGTACTTGTAGTCTTATCAAACTCAGCACGACATTCTTCTTGGTGCATTTCAAAAGGGACGTAGACTTCAGTAGGGCCGAATGGACTATTCACAATAATTCGATCTTCTCCAATCAAAACTTCCAATATTTTTGGGTCAAACTATAAAACAGCAACAAACAATAAAGAAACAATTTGTAGATGAATATTAATTGCAAAAGCAGAATTTAAAAAAGTAGAATTACCGATGGTGGAAATTTAGCTTCAGCTCCAGCAGTGTTCTCATCAATTTCAAAGAGGATTAGATTTATCGCATTTCCCTTTGGAACCTCTTGGATCAATTTATTTCCTCCAGACTCAAGGATGGTTTTTCCACCGGACGGTTTCAAGGGCTCAGTTGAATCCACTTCTCTGATTCCAGCCTTAGCTCTAAGAAACTGAGGAGCCAATTTTCCAAAGGCTTTAAGATTTTGTAAAACTTTGTACTTGTTCTTTTCTAATTCCATCTTATGTTTTTCGTCTACTCCTTCGAAAGCAATGATAATGAGAAAAGTCCGATACAATTCCGACGTCAAGATCTTCCTTTTGAAGAAGTTGGTATTGACAATAATGTCACAAGCAAAGCAGGCTGCACCGGCTATATAGAAAAGAAAACAAAATGGCATTGAAGTAACACGTGCACTTAAACATTAAATTTCGAAAAATTACCCCACTAACCTTTGTCAGTTTCATTGCGTTTCTCCCCAATACTCATCGGAAGGCGTATGTCATCTATATCATTTGGGGTACCGCCGTCAAGAACGTTGGCGAGCTCATGATCACTTAGATTAATTTTTGGTTCAGGGACATCATCGGAATGACACAAGTTTACAAAGTATTTCTTCCTAGTCTTCTTATCAAGTGTTTTGATGCACAATCCTATAAGAAAAGTGTGGGGACTGTATTTCCTGCAACATCTTTAATCGATATATTTTAAAATGGAATACCAGGATTTGGGATCACAAATTTGCATTGTTCTGCTTCTCTCCGCTCACTCGGTGTCAAAATCCGTGGCTCAGGTGCCGAAGGCCACACAAAATCAGGTTCCTGAAAGAATGAAAGAAAAATAGAGAATTATGCTATCAAATATGATAATGCAAAGTTGTGACTTACAACCGCTTCGGTTTCATTATCAGCAACCAGAAGTTTATTCCTGAGAAAAGTTTCATTCACCTCCAGGAATGACCCCATAGTCCAGACCTTTCTTGTCACCAATTAACACACAGTCACAGTTCAGGAGAGTAACTTCAGAATTAAAGGTTGACTAAGGAAAACAGGTTTTTCACTTTACTCAAAAACACGAAAACCGAACTAAGGTTTCCGCAACGGAGTTGAAATTGGCGCCGATTGGCTCTCATTGAGAATTTTCCTCGAAAAAATATTAACAGGAACAAATTCTTCTCACCTAAAATTTTATTTTATTCGTTCCATTTTATGAATTTTCCAAGGCTAAGGCAAAAGTATTGCTAAATTAAGTCATTCCATTTTAATCAAATGACTTTTACTGACAAATATCTTGACATGCATAGGATGTAAAAGTCATTGGCTGTAGCATAATTTATGCTTGTTCTCATCTCATAAAGCGAAGATGGTTAACATATTTCTTTTTATCAATTTTCATTTATTTAATGTAATAGGTATTGTATTGTTTCAATTTGGAGTCGAGTAACACGTTGTATTTAATTTGATTGGAGTGTGACTTTGTTTCCTCAGGTTGAGTTATTCAATTTGCATTGGAACATCGTTCGCTCCTCCTCCAGTAGTCGTGTCACTCTGGACTGAATCATAAAGTGTTTGTAATTCAGTACTATTTCGAATTTGGGCAACAAATTCCACCAAAGGTATGTGTTTGTCTATAATACAGAAAAAACAATGCAAATTATATTTCATTGTCTTCAACCGAGGGAACTATGGATCAAAATAAATTCAACTGACCTGCATCAGGTATCGCACTAAGGGCGCTAACTGCTCGCAATGCGGCACGCTTGAGTTCGTCTTGTTTCTCGTACTCTTGTTTCACTGAATTAGCTTTAACTTTCAGAGTAACTGTATTTTTGAGTGGCTCAATCAGACGGTCAAGTCGCTGAACGACTTGCGAAGGACAAAGAGTAGCAAGGCGGGCAACCATCAGGTACGTCAACATTTTAATGTCGTAATGGTCGCGAAGTCCGTTCTCGACATATGTGAGGAAATCTCTGATATCCAATCGGTCCAGGCATGAGTCCAAGAGGGTGTACATACACTCAAATGCCGCTTTTCGTAGATCCAACCCATCATCGACGGAGTGCTTGAAAGGACCCATTTCAACCTCACGGATAAGCTCTCGCTATAAACAAACACAAAGCATAATTCAAGGTATGATTAATAGATTCCATGAACTAAAGAAGAAATTTCTTACGCGTATCTGAGTTTCGAGGTAAAGCTGTGGGAGCAATTGTGGAAGTAAGTTTCTAATGAGAGCCGGCTTGTTATGAGCAGCCGAATTGAAAGCAACTAGGGCCACACGTCTCACATTGAGATCTGCATCTGACAAGCTAGTCAAAAAGTCTCCCATGGCTTCCTTCAGAATTGGGTCTATAGCCTGTGGTTGATCAACAATCGTGAACTTGACAGCAGTAACAACCGTGGTTCGAAGAAGATTGGATTGAGAGCCCAGAGCGGCCTTGAGACGAGGAAGAAATTTCTCTGGATTAGCCAGAGTTAGACGACCCAAGCATTCGGCCACTACGTTCCTCGTTCCTTCTTCTGGACATTCTGCATGGGCGAACAGGGCTCCCCAAATATTTTCCGTGTAAAGGCCAATGTTGACATTTTGTTGGGCAGAAATAATCTAAAAACAAGAGCAATTCAATGCCAAATCGATTTCTATCATAATATAATATTTGATATTAAAATCTACCTCTTTGAGAGCATGAAGAAGGAGATATTGCTTCCTCGGCTGAGTTTCCATTTCTTTCAAAAGAGCAGGTAAGAAAGCAGATAGATTTCCAATAGTGACAGATCCGAAGGAATACGACGCAGCAGTTTTGACTTCTTCAGAAGGATGTGAGAACAACTGGAGGATAGTGTCTCTCAAATTTTGTAACATTGAGAGATCTCTACAAAATTAAACGAAAGAACTTATTACTGACCGAATGTACTTGAAACTTGAATAATTGTTTTCTTCCTATCACTTACACATGACGTCCAATTTCACCGACAGAGAGGAGTGCAATAATAACTTGAACATCAGACAGAGATCCAGTTTTCCCCAATTCTGTGACAAAACTTCCAGCAACTTGAATTGCCTCAGCTGGATTTCCACCAACACAAATAACAGAAATACATTTGGCTAAACTGTAAAAACTCTGCTTGTGATGCACGCTTGTACTCGCATCAACTTTCGTTGGAGAGAAAGCCTTCTCTTGTTCCAAAAATACACTAAGCAAGCGAGAAGAGCTAAAAGCTGGGATTCCAGCTTTCACTAGAGCTCGGAGAAAGTCCATCAGTGAATTCAATGCAGCACCTAAAAAAATTGTTAGATAATTTGTTTAATTTTTTAAAATTTCAACCTCAAGATTTGAAAGTTTACCTTGCATTAGAGGAGATCGAACCAATACTTTAATCGATGGCATACAGACAGCTGATGCCCCTTCTAATGCTTGTGGTTGGTAACTGGCCAATGATGTCATCAACTGAAGGACTTGTTGTGCACAGTGGAGGTCACTCTCACTCAAAAGGGCTGGAAGCTCATTGATGACGCTTTCAAGAAGGACGCTGTCCATCGGCCCATACCTCTTCACAAGAGTGTCAAGTAAATTAAGAGTGGCCAACTTGAGTGCCCTTTGATTCTTTCGGAGGAAAGATGACAGGACGGGAATGGCTTCTCCAAGAACAGAGCGCATATCCAATTCAACCAAAGTTGAACTAGCCATTAAGTTCATAGCTTTTACAGCCGTGAGTCTTGTAATTTCATTTTTAAGACGCTCAAGAAAAATCGGGATACAATGTATCCATTCCGATTGAATGTAAAGTCCCAAATGAGCCAAAAGTGTTGCCATTGTTGTAATTGCTGTTTCTTTGACTTCTTGGTCAATGTCTGTAGCCTTGAGTCGATGAAGAACGACGGGATAAATTTGTTGAGCAATTCCAGCTGAGTTGGGATGTTCCACGGCTCCCATATCTGAGCTTCGTACAGCTCGAATGAGGGCTTGAAGAGCAAACAGTGCCTCAGATGTGACCTTGTAGAAATTATCACCCGCACAAGCAAGGAGAGCTGGAAGCAGAGTCTCGACATGAGGTTGAATAACCTCAACTGGATGGGAATTCATAATGCAATATAAGAAGGACAATGTATTGGTCCGTACATTTGAAGTTGAAGATCGATCACTGCATCATGAATCATGTTTCATTATTCAAGAGTATTAAATAATTTTTCAAAATTAAAAACTATACTTACGAAAGACAGACCAAAATTCCACTCATCATATTGCTCAAATAAGGCGACAAACAACCAGGGAGCACACCAACCAAATCGGAGAGCAGCTGCAGTGCTACTTGACGGCTCTTAATATTTTTTTCCTTCAATTGCTTCTGAACAATTTTAACCTAAACGTATAAAGTATTAAAAAATGATCCAATGTTAAAATTAGTGGTTAGAGAAATATCAAAATTTGGCTTACCAATTGCGCGATTTGACCCTGAAGTAAGTGAACAGCAGTTGGTTCATCAGGCTCAGTTGCAGATGCAAGTCCTGTGATTTGATATTCGTTGAGTGCTTGAACAACTGGCTTTGTAGCTCTGAGAAGTGCACGGTAGGCGCTGAAAACATCACAACGAACATTTTCCTCTCTTTCACGAAAACGAACAATGAGGACAAGAGAGACGTTGCGGTAAACGTAGGTCAAAATGTCTGGACGCGAAATAATGACAGCTTCAATACACTTAGCAGCTGCCCTGCGTACTTTCCACGACATGTCATCATCATCCGAATATTCATCCTCTTCCTGTTCTTCATCCTCATTTTGAAGATCATCATCATCATCTCCTGTTGTAGTATCCATACTTTCCTCATTCGGTGGATTGAAAGAGGAATTGTTCTGATCCTCGTCATTATAGTTTGGATCGTGAGAGATTAGCTTTACACACAATTGCAAGATTCTTTGCAGATGTCCTAAAGATCCCATTTCTTGTGGACAGCGCGTGACAAACACCTCAAATGCCTACAAAATAAATATATGTTTACTACATCTAAATTTAACTATAGGCTTACTCGATAAAATAAGCCCTACCTGAAGGGTGTTTTCTTTAAGTTCATCATCGTCGTGCTTCTCACAAGCCAACATTAACATGCCCACAATTTCGTTGAGATACTCGGCAAACCGTTGACCAGCATTTTTACACACTGTAGCACAACACTGAATGTAGGTATTAGCATGACCAGCTTCAAGACCTTTCCTCATTTCGTCAATTAAGATTCCAACCATTTTCTGGTAATGAGCCTGTCCACAAGAAGTGGCCAAGTGACCAAGAGCAACAACACTTCGTTTTCTCACAGCCTGTCTGCCGGAATTCAACTGAGGAAGGAGAGCATCCTAATAACATGGCATGATAAGGTTGAAGAATGTTTCCAAACCGAGAGAGAAGGTCACCAAGAATGTCCAGTGCCTCCAACTGAACTGTCACGTCATCTTGCTGCATTTCAAAATAAAATATATGTTAATCCAACACTTTAGATTTTAGCTGCAACCTGCAATATTTTGTTCATTTTACCTTTGAAATGGTGACGGCTAACTTGCCAATGATTTTTTTGCAAATAACAGTTGCAAGTTGTTGAGATGTTAAAGGCAATTCTGTAATGACCGTTTTGAGTCCAATAGAAGAGATATCTCTTAACTGCTCCTTATCTCCCGTCATGTTGGTGCATAAGGTGTCAACAATAGTTTCAACCTGAGACTCCTTCACTTTTGCAACAAGTGGTCCCAAGCTATTGTTATAAAATCGTCAAAATTAAATTTGAAGTTGGAATGATACGGATTACACTTGAGTTTTTCTTTGCTTACCATTTTACAGCCAAATTTTGCACTTCACCGTTTTTATCTTCAAGCAACTTAAGTAACATTCGAACTACTTTCCGCTCCGAATCGTCATCCAATTTAATCGAATCCTTCTGTAATTCTGACATTAAATCATTTGTAGCCATGAACCGAAAGTCCTTGTCACTGGATGTCATCTAAAATTAGAAACGAATATATGTATAAATCCTTCCCAAAACTCTGACCGTCTGCACGGGTAATTGAGTAAAAAAAACATTTCTGGAACGCCGACAAAGTCCAGAACAATAATTCAAATTAAAGTATACAAACCTTCTCCAGGAGATTGGCAATATGAAATGATACCGTCGACATCTTGACGTTTTCTTTTTCTAAACCTTTTGTCGATCGGTGAGTCCAAATCACGAAGAGTTCCAAAAACTTCACTAGAATTGAGACAGATTTAATCAAATTAATTAATGGCATTCATTACAAGCTATCTGACAGTTAATTTAACAAGCGGCACGGCACGGTACAGCCGTCAAACAGACAGGGGACAAGAAAGACAAAAGTTACCTGACACTGATTTCCTTCAGGAGGCGAGCCAAGGTGACCGGTTCGTAATTGAATTGAATTATGTGTCCCTGTCTATTTCAGGTCACGACCCTCGACGTGACGTCCAACTAAAATTCGAGAATCGACACTCACTTACCGACAAGAAGACGAAATTGAAGTTGACTCGCAAAGTTGCGTCTGAGATTGAAAGTGGAAGAGCAAGGGAAGTGGAGGGAGGTACAAAACAAAAGATAAAACAAATCTCAAACATCTCCCATGGAAGGTGGCACTACAATCCAATCCAAAATCAAACGGATTTCAACGAAATAAATCTGTCAAATTGTACTGTAGATTTTCTCTTTATCGGTCAAATATTTTGAGGTTTTTTAAACCAATTGTTTGTAATTGCACCTAATCCGAGTTTGTGATGAGTTTTTCACAGGTATTTCACCTATAGACAAGCGAGAATTGATATTTTCTATCGTTTCATCCATTAGAAGAACTTTATACAAAATGAGTGATTTTACGTCATATTGTAGTCTCAAATCTGAACCTCAAAACTTGACGTTGACACAATACTATTGAACTAGAGCTAATTTTGGATATAGTTTGGAAGTACATGTTTTTTTTCTTTACTTCATCGATTTATTTGTTCACTTTTAGTTTTAAAAGATTAGGCTACAAACAAAATTGATTGAATCACAAATAGGAATGCTGAAAATTAACTGCTAATGAATCAAAATGTTTACAACAGCTCATTAACAATAATAGTGCAAAAGTAATATAAATAAGCATATACAATGGATAAAGTTAGAGCTAATGAATAATGGCTAGATCAAGCTTACCATTTCAATATATATGATTGACGGGATCAGAATAATGGCATCCAAGTTATTAATATTATGTGCAAATTAAAATTAAGTGTAATATTATCATATTTTATATAATAGTACTCTATTTTTATTGTTATTAGCTTATCTGATTTAGTTTGTGCAATTATCTGACATAAGTATTTGAAATATTAAGTATGCACTATCACGAAGGATAAATGAATTTCTGCACTAAAAAGACTGTGGTCGGCTCGGCGGGATGAACTTACTAGCCTAACTTACTAATTGACCCCTCCTTAGGTTGTTTGAGAATTAAAAGATGTCCTTAAAATGTATTCTTCTTCCATCCACTCCATTTGCCCAATAATTGTTATTCAACCACAACCAACAAATACCCGAGGAATATACAGCCGAGTTAAAAATTGGAATACATGAAAAAACTCAGGCCATTACATTTACGAGAACTTAAATTATTTGAGACTGACTCTTGTGCTAGTATTATTGTATACAAAATAGTAAATATATTTTTTAACTTGTAATCTCATCACAATCCTACAGTTTGAGTTGTTATTGTCGTTCATAATTATTCAAGCTTGAACACTAAAAATCTACCCGAACAAACATTTTGGTTGAGAAAAATACAAAAACGTCCCAAAATCACTTTCTTTTCTTAATGAGACATTTGCGTTGAGCATTTCGACAATCCCAGCGCTGTGAAATAATTCCAAAATGGTTAATTTTTGGACAAATGCGATTAGGGAGATGGAGTTGCAGTAGAAGGAGTTTCATGTAGGGGTAAATCATCTCCACTCCCTTTCACTGATACATTCAGTTGGTAACTTCTTCGTCGACTTGCTTGGCGATCCCGCCAAAGAGGAACACCGATTGCATAGCAATACCAGCAAATCGTGCATAAACCAATTATTCCCAAAATTATCATCAAAAGTGTCCACGCAGACATTCCACTTCCTTCTCGCCCTAAAAAATAAAGCATTTCGTCATGACTTTCTTCAAAATATCTATACATAGATTTTCTTTTCCATGTGTTTTTATGCGTTCTTACTCTGCGAGTATGTTGATTCTAAAACGATGAAATTTTCTGAATAGGCCAATGACTCTGACGAATCTGGACTTGGGCCTTTAGGATTGTAATTTTTGTTGTTATTGTTATCCCCCCAAGTCCTGTAGCCAGCATAAGTTCCAAGTCCACCGACTACTGTTCCAGCTCCAACTTTTCGAGCAAATCTTCCAGATCTTCCACTAGCACTTTTTCCACCTCTTATGCTTCGACTTTCACCGAACGGTGTAAGCCACGTCAGTGCTGTTGAATTGTCAAAAATAAAAATATTATGGTAAATTAGTAGCTGAAAAATTACTCAAACCTCACACTAGTATACCAGTACACTTTTTGAAGAGGAAAGAAATTATGATGTACCAATTCAAACATTCACATTCATTGAGTGTAAATATTGATAACTCAACTCCTGTCGGATTAATCGTTATCAATTCCTATAAAAAGTAAAACTTTACACAATCCAACCAATTGAATTGAATTGAAATAACTTTTATCAGTAAAGAGATATCGAGGAACAAAATAATTGAAGCTATCACGAGGAAGTAACATCCTGTGAGATCTGAAAGTATTTGTCCCTAAAAAATCTAGTTCTTTCGGTTCTGATTAATCTCCAATTTCCACACATGTATTGTTTTTCTAACTATGCTGTCAGACATGAGCAATAACAACATGGCAGTTTAAAAATTGTGTTCCACTGAGAAATAAAAGTACATATATCCAGGATGTTCTGAACGTCTGCCTTAAGCTTAAGCTCAAATTTGTGCAGTATATCTCAACATTCCACAGTCCAACCCACCTTTTTTAATGTGGAACTCACTTTGCTTCTTAATTTTTTTCCTTTCCTTAAGTCAATAATTTAAAAATTTGATGTGTTAAACAGTTTAGTTTAACAGCCTTGCTTCAAACGTACACAACTGGAGTGGAAGCAAATTATTTGTGGAATTATCTCTGTAAACCAATTCCTCGTATTTGTGTCTCTACACGTTCGAGTAGTGGGTTGCATTTTATTTAATCTTCTGTCTCGAGCGTCTGACTCTGATCTCACATTTTTGCCGAGAGCAGTTCTTCAATACAGTTTTTTATTTGCTACAACACTACACTCTGCATTTTGCCGTGTCTAATGAAGTCACTCACAAAAACTTGCAAATACAATACCCAAATCTTTAGTCTGTATAGTATGGTCTTTCCTTGTGTAGTTGCCAGCAATCCAACAGCAGACCAAAACAATGGGGATTGCTCAGCTCTGTGTTGGACCTAAACGCTAAGACCTCCAAAAATCTGACAACAACACTTTTTTATTAACTAAACTTATAGGCACGTAGTACAAGGATGATTTAGCCAACGAATACAGGAATATCACGCCTGACAGTCTTGTTAGTGTATGAGATGTGAGTACATCCTGCGTGAGTTAACAACATGCAAAATAGAATGACGATTCCATTACATGTGCTTAAATTATAATAATAATTTTGAAAAGTAGGCGTTAGCAGTCCAAAAGTGTCCTATACCTTATATTTAGAGCTTGCGAGTTTCAATTTTCTGCGACTATAGCCAGAAAAAGAGAGAAAACCATGTCTCAGTTCATTGTAAGTTTAGTTTGCTAATGCTAAGTTTTAGTTTTGGGTAAGAATGCTGATCTTTAATTGTAATCGTCATCTAATGTTGGGTTTTGTTAGTCGACTTATTCGTCTCCAGTCCAGCAAGCAAACTTGTATATTATTAGTACAGAAATTTACGATAGAATATTCCCTTCTGCGTTTGCACCGCATTACATCATTTCGACTGCGTACATGAAAGATGCATGAATCTTTCCGGTTAACTTATCAATATTGTCTTTGCTCTGCTCTGCTCTGCTTTGAAAATTGCATGTAAGATGCATCCGTCATCCATGAACAACTGACTGTACATATAATTACAGAAGAACCAAACTGACCCAATATTAACTACTTAGTAAATTGAATTTTTCTTGTAATATTTGCTCATTTTAATTATTGAGCATAGTCTTGTTGCATATGAAAAACGAAAGTACTTACCCAAAATAAAAATAAATAGTTGTGTTGAACACTTGAGGAATTGCATTTCACCGATGTTTAATTATACGATTGAAAATGATTAATTATGACTTAATTTTGTAATAGAGGAGAATTTACAAAACTTCAAACATCACACTAATATCAAATTCGACAATTCACTTCGTTGCACACAAAAGACCAAAACGCTAGCAAGTAAGCGCAGTCAATGATTCAGTTAGTGGCAGTAGTTGACAGGAAGTTGATTGTGCAAAGTTGGGTTGAATTTAAGCTTGAAGTGTGACATAAATACAATTTGATCCTATTTCCAACTTCGTAATTTCATTTCGACCTGAAAGGCCTTGTATTACATCTGCATATTCAGTCAAATTCAGTATCAAACTTAATACACACTTGTACTGATGTGATTAATTTAATTGTCCTTATTAAATCATCTATGTTTATTGTTTTAATTCTTGTCCGGCGAAATTGTATGATTTGAGGCTTGTTATGATGCTGTTAGATTTTGTCAATACTTGGGCAAACGGATTTCATCCTTCACTTGGTTTCAGACTTTCTTAATTTATTGTAAAGTTTTTAAGAATGATTTTGAACACCCTACTTTTGAAGTGAAAATGTATAGACTGAAACTGAATTGAATTCCGTAAACAAAAATGCAGGAGCCCCGGGACAGGATCGACGGGAGGGATGAAATAATGGTTCCCTCAACCCTAATTCTTTGAAGCGTTTCACCCTACCATCACCATCGGTCGATCCATAATTCTGGTTAGTTTCAACCAAGTGGAAGAAAAGCAAAAGCAAAGGTGGTAAAAGGGCTGAGAAGGGACGAGAACTCATTCACAGGAGTTGGACTGTCACCTGAAAAAAATCGAATCGCAAAAAGAAACCGGTCCAGCGGAACCATGAGCTCATTAAGCAGCAATGAAGGCAAATATTGTAGATGGAGATGCTTATAAAGTGCAAAATTATAATGTTGGAAAAATATTCAATTCATTTCACACAGTAGCAAAAGCACAAGCAAGGCATGTTGTTCTTTGAAATCTGGTATATGATTGTTATTTATTGTAATGCGATTGCTGCCAGTCAGTGGAAGAGGAACCAGTCTGATTATGCCTCGTTGTCGCTGTATTAAAATGTTTCTGCATTGCACAATGACTTTTGGTCAGTTAAAAGACCTTGCTCGGATTGCCTCAAAACGTTTGCTATAAATCCTCCATGTACTGGACTGGAGTAATGAACAAAAACAAAGTCAAGAAATACTGAAGGCACCAGACAGACAAACGGAGAAAGTACACCATGCGGCATGTGTAATTTCATGCCTTATATTATATAGTCACATGTACTTTCTTTATCATTTGGTCGTGACTAGAAATTGCATAATTTTTTTTCACCATGCCATGCCATGAGGAGAAAGGCAGACAAGCTTCTGACTCTGAACTTCAGACATGCCAAACATGACAAATGCAATGAGATGTACATAAAAGGGATGTTCTTCACTTGTTCTCATCATTAACGTCGTGTTTTACTTCGTTATAGGATAGCCGGACTACCAGACAGAGATCCAGAGATTCAACTCAACATCAGGCAAATAAACATTCTACCTCGAGGCCTAACCCATAATTTTCCTGCACTGATTCGAAATTATATCAATGTATCAATCGAGCATAAATTAAAACAGATTAAAGGACGAATTTCTCTGGGTCTAACAAACTAAATTATTGGATAGAGTCGGAAATGTCAATTCCAGAGTACGCCCAGCATTAACCATGCAGTATTGTTCATTTCTTTTTCTATTCTAGCAATTCGATAGGAGTTTTACTTTATTAGTTGAATACCTAGCAAATTTGACATTGAGACTGCTTAATTTTATACCGCATTGTTAAAACCTATATCGCCAATTGAAATGGCTAGACATAGACCATATAATCGTCTCTTTTGTCCGCAAGAATAATTTGGAAAATGTCTGGATTCTATCAGCTTTCGACTTACCCACGAAATGTCAAATCCTGGATCACATAAAAGGGTTCTCCTTTGTCCGCAAGAATAATTTGGAAAATGTCTGGATTCTATCAGCTTTCGACTTACCCACGAAATGTCAAATCCTGGATCACATAAAAGGGATGTCGAAGAATTTGTCGAGCATTCAGTATTCATCAGTCTTAGATTTAGATTTTTGTGGAAATATTCTGGTTGTTAAATATTGAAAAATGAAGCTACTTCTGATCACCGTACTTCTCTGTGGATTTTTAGAATTTTCATTCGGTTGCCCTTCCAAATTCAAGCCTTCTGCGGAAGAAGAATACACGAATGCGACGATCTACTGCATGACTAAATTAGGTCTTGCTCCTGAGAATCTACCGCCTGCCGAAGAATTGAATCGCAATGCTGAGCTTGATGACAAAGTGAGTTTCATATCTGTTAAAAGGGTTATGGATATCAGATATGATTTTTTTTATTTTCCAGTGTATGAGTAAATGCATACTCGAAAAATTCGAAGCGGTAAGACGATTATTTCGTAGTTACATAACTCAACATAAATTACACCTCTCAACTTATTCGACACCTTGTAAAATTAGGTCGACAAGGATGGATTATTGGACCGTGACGTACTCTTTGATTTTTTGGAAGATAGTGCTCCCAAAACTCTTCTGACAAAATTGACCGAAATTGTGAACAAATGTGCTGATACTACAGGTAATCAAATAGCTTGAAATAATTGTGCTCAATTGATTTGACTATCGTTTAATTTCATTTTAAAGAAATTGACAAAGTTGAGAAGTCCAAGGAAGAATCCAAAGCTCAAATGGTTATACCTTGCCAAACTTACCATGCGTTCCAGGTTTGTTTCAAAACAAACGCTGAAAAGGTAAACTTTTGTGATTATACATATTTGTGTTCCCGTTTTTATTACAAGTTTTGCAGAATTACGACATCTAAATTACTTTAATGTTATTTATTTCAGCTGTGTTAATCGCCATTATTCTGGAAAATCGAGCTGTCACAGGTTCTTGATTAACAACTCCATTTCTGCTAACTCGGAAATTCAACAATCTAAAATACTATCATCACTCTGTTTATGAAAATTAATCAAGTGTAATAAAATGTAAGGCAATGCAATCAAATTTAAACGTAGTTTTATTATCAACACTGCATTACAAGAATACTCATGACATATTCGATGAGATTATCAATACTTGAGTCCGTATATGCGCAACAGAAATAAAGTGAAAACAATTAAAACATAACATTACAAATAAAATCTATAGATTCATGGGATATAGGTTTCAAACAGTTTTCACAGTCACTCGTGGGGTTCTGGCCTTTCCTCAGAATAGTTTCGTTTTAAGGAATTTTTCGCAATCCAAATTTTCTTAGTTTTTTTAACTAATCTGACAAATGAATCAATATGAGAATTTGTTCAAACAGTTTTCACAGTCACTCGTGGGGTTCTGGCCTTTCCTCAGAATAGTTTCGTTTTACGGAATTTTTCGCAATCCAAATTTTCTTAGCTTTCTTAACTAATCTGACAAATGAATCAATATGAGAATTTGTATTGTCCCATGTGAACTAATTGATTTGGAATACTTTCGTGTTAATATTTGAGACACCTTGCAGTCCAACGGTGGTAAGACATTTTCAAGGAAAACGATTAATTTTCGAACCTCAGAAAAGGTAACAGTGTCGAAGGAAATTGGTCACTGTTTGCGGCTAGCCAATCCGCAGTGAAAGGTCCGAAGTTTTCACAGAATTTTATTCGCGAAATCTCCATCAAGGAGCGTGGTTGCATGAGTCGTTGGGCCACAAATATTCTAGCCTCAGGTGGCATAAAATTTAATCCGCATTTTACGGCTTCGTCTATACTCAAATTTGCTCCCCCATCAAGAAGAAGGTGTACAAAGTCAGTCAGTCCTGCATGGCAGAAAAAATTACTATGACTGAACCTTTCAAAAAGTGTATTACACTTTTCCTTAGATATTTGTACATACCTGTACACATTGCTAGTGATAACGGTGAAATTCCAAGCCTATCAATGGTATTGACGTTAGCGTTGGCTCTGATTAAAATTTTGGCAGATTCGATGTCGTTTTTAAGGACGGATAAATGTAGAGCGGTTTGTTTCTTATTTGTCTGTAAATTGACGCTGCTTCCGTGTTTGAGCAAAAAGTCCAGGCATTTCCATTTTCTGTACGAATTTGAATTAATAATTCATTAATTTAATTGTTCGAAACTTATAAACTGGATCGTTTAAACGATTTATGGAAAACTTACTCTGGATTATCACTGAGAATAATCATATGAATACAAGATTCGCCGTCGGAAGTCATTGCGTCCACACGAGCTCCATTTTCAACTAAATTCTTAACGGTGTCGTACGAATATTGCGGAGAATGTAGGACATAAATCAAAGGTGTATAACCAATTCTGTCTGTTTCATCAACCTGAGATCCATTTTTAATGAGGAGGCGGAGAATGTCAAGATTGACGATTGGAACACTGCAAGCATTGGCAAACGGAGTTTTCCCCATGTGATCCTTTCTATTCACATCAGCTCCACCCAATATCAGGGATTGAACGAGAGCTACAAGTGGAAATACATGTACATTAGGCTAAAAGTTTTAATCCAAAATGGGAATTATAGGATGGCATATTTGTTTTTGACACTTACAGACTGACGCTCTTTTTGCCCCGACGTGCAGTGGTGTAATTCCTTGATTATCCGCAGCATTAATATCAGCACGGTTAGCAATCAGAAGTTTACAAATACTTTCATATCCCAATTCAACTGCAATTAATAATGGAGATTTGCCCATAGAATCTCGACGATTTATCGCACTTCCGCTTTTTATAAGAAGTTCAACTGTGGAATA
>WJEZ01001353.1:0-18078 GCA_009869925.1 Thalassaphorura encarpata | reverse complement strand
TCCGACGAAGTGATTCAGCTTGGCTAAGCGAATATTTTCTTCCTCCATGAAAATCGTGACGTAGACATTCTCGGAATTATCAACGTCTTCATGAGTAGCCATCATAAACGAATGCCAAAGTTTTCCTTTTCCTTTCGGAAGTTTTTCTCTAGAAGGAAAAAATATATATAGCAAGAATGACATATTTTGATGTGTTGTATTGGGAAACAGATTTTTCACCTTTGCTTCGATTCTAAGAAATCCAAAAAGTCCAAAACATATTTAATTCCCTGTGATGCGTCCATGTTTTCGGGTTCATCGTATACGTCGAAATTGAGGGCAACTGCAATGATTTTCTTGTCATCTTTGTTTCTTCGGCGAATCAAGAAACTACGAAATCATATCGAAAGTACTGAAGAAATTCGGGAACTCAAAATTAAACTTCTCATACCTCAATCCTTTTTCAACCAAAGGTTTCCAAATAGACTTAATTAAACGGGCAAATTCAGCATGAGTCGCATGTGTGTAGATTTCCAGATCTCCTTTGTGAGAGAAACTGTGTGCGATGATCCTGAAAGCCAAGATTTAAGTTTGAGAATTTCGAAAATTTAGTCTTAACTAAGAATCAAAAGATTTTTAATTACTCAGCCGTGATATTGAGAAACTGTGTGCGATGATCCTGAAAGCCAAGATTTAAATTTAAGAATTTCGAAAGTCTTAATAGTTACAATTCAAAAGGTTTTTAGTACTCAGCCGTGATATCCACATCCTCCGGTTTCAATTTCTCGCACATGTAAACTTTCCTTGCTTGGTCAGCCACGGAGGATAAATCACTTGGTGTGGTCATCAATTCCATCTTGCTAACAATCTCATGAATCGATTTGGCCGCAATGAAATCTCCAATTTCTTAAAGTTATGTTATTAATTAATTTCTGACTATGAGTACTGTTATAGCAAAGTTATCTTACGAATCTGATAATTCCTCTGCTTGAGTTTCATGATGACTGTGATGGAATTTAGAGAAGTTCTCCCCAAGATTAAAGAAAGAATCATTCAAATCATGAACAATCATTTGTTGAGAAGTCCCAGTCACGCCTGACATAACTTCTACAAACACTTTTGTTGCTTCTAGCAAATCCCCAGGAATGTTCAGAAGATGCCAGTTGTCAAAAGCGGAGGCTGTTCAAAGATCAAATCAGATTTTGGGACAACATACTATATTCTAGAAATTTTTTACTACCATTAGTTCGCTCTGATTCGAATGAGGATAATAAACGCTGACGATCAACTTTCCCATTCACAAGATAAGGAATTTCGTTCAAGACACGTAATTCTGGGACTTCAAATGGACGAAATTGAAGTTTGAACATCATATCAATTCTTCCTGTTGACACTTCCGGTTTTGGAAGAACCCAAGCAATGATGGCCTGAGTAAAATGATATTTCGGTAAAGAATTGTAAAAAGTAGAACGCAAAGCGTCAACGTCAAACCTGATCTTCAAGTCCAGGATGATAGCAAAGAACGACGACTTTTTCCACCAAATCCGTCTTTGATTGAATCGTGGCTTCAATTTCACTCAAATCGACTCGAATTCCTCGTACTTTGATTTGGGAATCAACTCTGCCTTCATAATATAATGTTCTCAGCCCAGACCTAGTTTTTGCAATGCGTCCAAAGTCTCCAGTTCGGAAAAGTACGTTGAATCCTGCAAATATAATAAATTATTTTAATTCCCGCATAATTATACTGATACTGATACAGTATTGACTATTTCAATACAATTACGCAGAAATTTTAACAGGTCGTTAATAGACTGGTGAAATTATTGGAACCCGTTGGGTAAGAGAGTTACGAGGAGCTAACTGAACACAAGTGCCTTTTACAAGTACACTTCGGCCTCTTCGTTCCGAATTGTTTACTCAGATCATGAATTTTGTCTTACCTTCTGTCAAGGAATAAGGATTCCGGACGAATTTATCGGAACCAGCCCCTCCAACATATCCAATGGCCAAATTATAACCAGCGATGTAAATCTCACCGCTCTCGCCTGTCAAATCGTTAATATATTAGGCAATTATATTGAATTGATTAACAAGGTAAAACCTATACTCACCTTCTTTCACAGCTTCCATGTTTGGGTCCAAAAGATAAATGATTGAGTTATAAATTGCTCGACCTACCAAAATTCTCAATAGTAAATTCAATTCAGCTAAAACTAATTAATTAACTATACCTATCGGTACATGAACTCCATCGCACTTGTCTTCAACATCCTTTGGGGATGCAAATGTCTCAAAAGTCACATCCCCCATGATCTCAGTACTCCCATAAAAATTTGCAAGGACAGACCCTTCTGGAAATTTTTCAAAGAATTCCAGAAGCAAATGTTTCGGTAAGGTTTCTCCACTGCAAACCCAAAGTAAAACAGTGCTCAGCAAACCCCTGGCTTTATCAACTCCAAAAAGCTCAACAGTATGCAGAATGACACGGAGTAGGGATGGAACGAGGACCATTCTTGTAATTTTGTAGTCAGCAATTTTCTGAATCAAATGATTTGGTTGAGTAGTAACAATTTTTTCAAATATGATGATCGAGTGCCCTTGCAACAATGGGCCAAAAATTTCTGGTACAGAATCTACAAAAGTCAAAGCAGTTTTGAAGCAACATCGTTCTTCCGCAATGTAAGGAAAAGTTCTCCATTGCCAGTTCAGGCGATTCATGACAGTCCTGTCAAAAAAGGGAAATTAATTATTCGCATATGCTATATGTATAAAAAAATCAGGATTTTTCAAACCTGTGAGTCAACCGAACACCCTTGGGTTCCCCAGAACTTCCAGAAGTGTAGAGAACAATGGCAGTTCTCTCAGCAAGAACTTGATGCCCTGGAAATGGCTCCACGACTTCATCATCCCTCTCAGGATTCTTTGCAGAAATGATCAAAAGTTGATCTACTGTAACAACCTTTGTCGATTTGGACACAGAGTCAAATTTTGTAAGAGTATTAGCATGAGAATCCGATATGATCATGACGGGACGAGACCCATGAACCATTTTCACGACGCGATCCTGTGGGAATGAATTGTCAAAGGGGAGGTACGCAGCTCCCAATTTATGAATTGCGAAGAGAGAAAAAATTAATTTTTCTGAGGGTGGTAAACAAACTCCAATCACAATGTCACCGTCCGGATTCTCGGTCACGATCTCTTCTCCGGAAAGAAGTTCACGGATGACCAAGGCGAGTCTGGTTGAAATGTCATCCAATTCTTTGAAAGTATGATGTTTTTCTTCCTCAATCAAAGCACCATGATTTGGATTGATTCGTCCTTCGGCGAATCCAATTTGGAAAAACTGTGCTAGGGATGCATTTCCAGGAAAAGAACGGGTTTCCCCTTCCAAAATTCTGTTCAATTTGCCTGGGTTAAAATATTGTAAGATATCAGATTAGATGATGAGATTGCTGTTAACTATTCAAATTATACATATAAATTTTCAACTAAAAGAACTTTAACCAGAGTTTAGGAACAACGGGTGCATCTTTTATTACAGCACTAATGGTTTTAGTAAGTAGCACTAATGGAATTTATTAAATTCAAGCAATTTCAAGTACTAAAAATGTCAACTTTGGGTGAATCGTTTACACCAGCATTAAATATGTATACTTTATAATTGGATGTACTAAAATTAAAATAGCATGTTTCATAATTACATTGTCCTTTGCAAGGCCTATACTTGGATTTTCTCATATTATATTTTTTCACGCCCTCAGGTTTTTGCTCTGTCTCCATAATTGCTTGAATTTTAGTAGTAGTCTAATCTACCTTTGTTAGAAATTTCGAATTTGACTTAATCAATTTAATTTTGACCTTACTAAATTTCAATTAAACGAAACTAAAGAGTTGAATGAAATTTTCAATCTTAATTTATGTTTGCTTTGTATTATAAAACCCTTTAGCAACAAAGGAAAATGTCAGTCAGAATCAGAATTGACCCTTTCAGGCCTTATCGAATTACCTTCATCTGTGCCTGGTGATCCTGGATTTATTTCACAATCGCTGTACATCATTCTGATGTCGGAAGAATTTGATTCAAACGTGAGTAAATTGAAATACTTTTTTCCTAAATCAGCAAGGATTTGTGTGGAAATGTGAATATTTACGTAATGCAGAAATTAACCAGTTGACCAAAGGGTGTGTTTGTGATTTGTGAGCAGATAAATCCGCATCAGAACAGGACTGGCCTGGACCTGAGTCATTTTATATTCCAAGGAACTTGTGGTACGGAAGTTCTGGAGGATGAGGTTAAGCATACGCTCAGCTCCAGAAATTATAACTCAAATAATTTATTATACACTTCCTTCATTGTTCTCAATTGCTGTCAATAAATGTTTAGAAGGACAAGCTCAAGCTCAAAGTATACAAAGAAATACAAATCAGTGAATGCATTAGGACTGGACTAATAATAAGAAATTACGTCCAACTAATTCATCGTGTCAGATCTAGAGCAGTATGCAATATGCAATTCTGAAATAAAATCCAGGCATTAAATAATTAATCGCATGCCCATAGTCGAAGTAATTAGTTTATTGTTGAAGACAATGTTTTACTGTATTCTGTATTATGACAAAATTACTAGAAATAAGTCAATTTAACGAAAAAAGCAAAATAATAAAATTTCCCATCCAAAATTCATCATTTAACTCTTTCTAAAAAAGCAGCAGCATTAATCAGTCTTTGCTGAGAATTATTTTCAGATTCTAGACAAGACATGCTTCGTCAGAGAAATTAACGTGTTCAGGCAAACAAACCTATTCTTTCATAAATAGTTTTTTGCACTTGTAATTTCTTTTCTGGATGATGTTTACGTAGAAAAATACATAATTTTTGAAGTTTCAACTTTGAGGACATTCGGCATTCATCTCCAATTCTGAGAAGCTCTGCTATCATCAGCCCCTGGCTAAGGGGATTTTCCTTGTTCAGCGCTCAAAACTTCTACAACATTCATATTTCTGGAAATGGTGGATAAGCCAACCGGACCGGAAAGAGTTTCAGAAATGTAACGTTAATGATTCCCTAGAAGAATATTGAATTTTTATAGTAAATCGTGACATGTGGTAAATTAGTCGTTGTCACTAGTTGAGTATTTTTCAATTGTTCAAGAATTTTTGACCATATTTTGGCTAGCTGGGGTAAAAGAAACGGGTTGAATTGGATTGCTGCAATATTTTGGGTTGACTCGAGTAGAGTCCACTTGTGCAAATTCATGTGTGACGTGTTCTTGTGGGGAATTTCAAAGCCCACCTCAATAGCCCAATGCATAGAATGAAAGCAAAAGTGACACACAGACACAGATTGACTGATATTGACATTTTCTGATCTTATTCTTCAGCCCATCATCTTTAGCCCAAGCAGATTGTTTGGTTTTTGGGACATGAGTTCAGCTCGCTCTCTTTATTGGGAGTCAAAGGCAAAATTGTGTGAGAGGATCCATTTGAACGTCAACTCCTTTGGAGCATTAGCCACGACTTTGGGACAAGGAGCTGGAGCACAAGAGGTGCGTAAAGCACATATTTACGAGTTTTTGCAACAATGTCAATTTAATTTGTTATTTTTCCAGACGCTGAAACAAGCTACAGATAAATTTGTTGCGACAGAACATTTGATTAACGAGTCGGGCGAGGTAAGTACAGGCAGACATGCGATGCAAATGCAAGTTATGTCCGAATTAAGTTTTTACTTGTGACATATTTAATATTTACAGAACCTAAGAAAACTCCAACTTTTGCATATTCATATGAACTATCAGTTTGAGAATATTGAGAAGAACGCAGCATTGGTTGAGAATTTGAAGGAGCAAGCACAGGCAATGAGGAGGTAGTGGACAAGTCTCAGTTCGGTCAGTTTTTCTTTAAATTAAAACAATGGATGCAAGGAGTAAAAGATTGGCAGCTGCAAAACAGAAGGTGAGTGCATTCTATCAAATGCAATAAAGGATGTCTTGAAAATGTTTTATTATCATTGTGTCATTCATGCAGCTTCAAGTTTACAAACTTCAGCACCAGCTGCAGCATCAACAACATGAACATGAGCATCAAAATCAGCAGCATCAAGTGGCCGATGAACAACCTTCCTATATCAGCAATCAGTCAAATCCAGATCCCCATCCTCAAACAATGACGGTGGAGTCTGACGATGCCAGTGTCAACGCCAACGCCATAATGTATCAAAATAGCCAAGAAGTATATCCAGTCCCAGTTTTTAATCAATTTCAAGAACCACCAGTCAATTCTGAAGTGTCGCTTTTAGTCAATGGTTCGAATGGTCCGTCTGAATTAGAGTCGCAACCAACGCCAACCTCCAACGGGTTTGAACAGCCGACAGAAGAAAAATTAAGCTTTCAACCGTGGATAGTGCAAACGGGTTATAAAGAACTGCCTAGTGACCTTCTGACAACTACACAAGCTGAACACGAGCACCAGCAGCAGGATTTAGATAAACCACAAGAGAATACGGATGAAAATGTGAAATCTTTACACCAGGAAGATCCTGCACCTGCACCTGTACTACCGCCGACTAGTGATTATTATCAAAATCAACAATATGTACCACCGCATTCGGAGGAGCCTGAACGTGCACATTACCTTGAAAATAATCCTAATCGTTATTTCGCCGGGCAGTATGACTACGAAGAATTTAATGGACAAAGAGATCATTCCCGTGCGTCGCATGAGTCACATTCAGATCAAATTCATCCTTTTCACTTTACCCAATCAATGACTGTTGACCCGGACCCAGCATTTGAGTTGGAGCTTACACAACTCCGCCAAGATAATTCTCATCTCCAGCGAAGAGAGTCAGAGCTAATAAGTCAATTACAAAATGCTGAAAAAGTAATAGAAGACCTGAGTCGGGAGAGGGAAAGGCTTGTCGTAGAATTACGGAGTGAGCTAGACCCACTTAGGGGGAGAGTTGGGGAACTATTCAATGAAAATGAGTCATTAAGGGCAAAACTTAGAGAAATGGAGAAATTGGGACAGGAAGAAAAGCAAAAGTTGGAAGCCAAATTTTCAGAAATGGAAGCTGCTTTCATTCATGTGGTAAGGCAAATACTGACTAGATTTTATTCATAATTCTCACAAAAATTTAATATTTAATTACAGAGCACTGGGAAAATGGATTTGGCTGAACGATTGGACGCTCAGACGGAGCTTGTCAAAACAATGGGAGATGACTTGAAACAAAAAGACAAACGAATAGAGGAACTGGAGAATGAAAATAAAGAATTGGTTCATTCTGCAAATGAATTAAACATAGCATTGGATTCCTATGCTGCTGGAAATATTAGTTTGGACTATCATGGTCATCAGCACGTAAGTTACCCTAAGTCAATTATTTGTTCGTAGATTCGTCAATCTTTTAATATATTTTTAGGCTACCACTGAACAGTCCAGGTCAGGCGAAGACCATCATCATGTTCACGGGGAAGGCTGCGAACATGGGCACGGACACGCGCACGAACATCATACCGTAGAAAAATCCGCAGAGGAATCAATCGACAGTCACAGTCATAGCCATAGTCACCAAGATCACGACCACGATCACTCCCATTCCCATTCCCATAATCACAACGAACACAGTCACGATGACCATTCTGGTCATTCGCATTCTCATTCAGGTTCTCAAGCCGGCGATGATCATGATCACAGCCATGGAAGTTCTCCTACCCCATCTGCCATGGAGAAGAAACTTCTGCGCCTTCAATGGGAGAACTCAACCTACCAGGAAGAATTGGATAAATTGTCCAGTCTACTCAAAACAAAGACAGCAGATGCTACAGCCGTCGCAACCTTCAAGGAAGAAAATGAAAGTCTAAAAGCAGAGCTGGGAAGATTGGAACATTTGGTCATTCAGCTCCAGGGTGAAAATGATACGATAGGTGAGTAGTTGATAGCTGAAGACTTATTTGTATATTTTATTAGATAAAATTTGGAATGTATTATTTTTTTGTATTTCAGGTGATTACATTACCCTTTACCAGTCCCAAAGGTTGGCCCTCAAAGAGAAAGCATTACAAAAAGAAAAAGAGATGGATAGTTTAGCTAAGGAAAGAGAACATTTACGTTTGCAGACAGAGGAATTGGGAAGGTTATTGAAAAGTTGCAGTCACGCGGAAGGAGGACCCACCGATTTACCGGTCCAGAAAATAAAGGAACTCTTAAATCATGGAGGCCTAAATTACCACCCATGCTGTGGCGTTTGCTCTGGGAGAATGATGGATGTTTGAGGAAATGAAATGACGGATTGTTGCGCGTGTTCTTCATCGTATTTTCTGTGCTATGCTTATACTATGCTCAGCTAGCTAATATGTTTATACTATATTTTAACTACATCTCTGTGCTAATCGAGTCGATACCAAATGAATACAATGTCATAATATTAGTATGACAATTATTATTATTGTTCTTGATCGTTGGTCCATAGTCTTATCAATAAATTCAATACGTTCAATATTATTATCGCGTTCAATGTCGAATTCTAGGTGATCCGTTCTATGTTATATCTCTGTAGTAATTTTAGTTTGCATTCGAATTTGGAGTTTGACTACACTAATTTCATTTTTTAGTCTTATCAATAAATTCAATACGTTCAATATTATTATCGCGTTCAATGTCGAATTCTAGGTGATCCGTTCTATGTTATATCTCTGTAGTAATTTTAGTTTGCATTCGAATTGGGAGTTTGACTACACTAATTTCATTTTCCTTAAAATACTGAATTGAAAATTCTAGCTAATGAGAAAATTCACCACAAGACGATGACAAATGAGACCTTTAACCCCATTCACATTGTGGGCGTCCAATTTGTGTTGTCAGCACAAGAGCCGGAAAGAAACTAATGGAGACAATACACGGAGAGATGCTTCTTGCTATGATGGACGTAATGTTACATTACGTGAACGTGGATTTCAATCTTAACTGTATCATTTCCTTCATTTATTTTTCCATTGCTGGCTGCGGTTGCAATTCAAGTGCAAATTCCTCCTTCATGCGTTATGAGTCCAAAAGATAAGAACAAAGTACTAAGGAAAATTAAAGTGATGTGTGGATGTGGATAGGATGTTCCTGTTCCTAATCATTTAGCGTATGTGCTGTGCACGTATTTGGCATTTAATGTGCATTCGACTGTCTGCATTGCATTCGTGAAAAAATTCAAGTTGTATTATGCTTCATTTTTTACGTTCTTTCTTTCTACTAAGGCTATGGCTGTGGCTAGTCAGTCTCATCTCAAATCAGGTTTTCCATGTTATAACGAATACCTGTACAAAATTCACCCCATAATTGTAAAAACAAGTTCAAGTAACTTGAAGGTAGAAATGAAATGATAATCTAGCATATAGCTTGCCTTTGCCTTGGATTTTGCAGACGTTCAAGTCGTGGTACGTTGGCCTCATCAGATATTCGCCCTTGATCAGGGTGTGATAGATACTACAGTCCGGTCCGGTGGTCCAATCTAAGAAGACTAGTTTAGACTTTAGAGCTAGAGTCTAGTTTGCTAATTTCTGTAGTTATGTCTAGCGAGGTGTAGAATTTTGTGTTTGAATTGAACCCCTTGTGTTTTTTTTAATGTTTTCTCAAAACTCTGTCAAAATGTTTCGATTACTTTGTGTGTATAATTCTCAACGTTCAAAATTATTTCAAAGTTTAGCTATGGGTTATTCTCATATTTTGACACGAGCATCTTCATCCACATCGCTGCGAAATCAAAGCACAAATGTCAATGTCAGAATTGAGCCGGTTCGAGAAAGTGTTGTGGAAGTTGGGACAGACGACGTTGGGGGAATTGGTTACAAAACTCCTCCAGGATTATTGAGCATTGCACATCAAGCTCAAGAATTACTTGGATCTGATCGATTCTCTGTGGATTTGAGCATGAGTTATAATTTTGGTGATTATCGAGACATTGTCACTTTGTTCCTATTCAAAGTTGCACACATTGATCATCCTTTGCTACATTTGACCAAGTGACTATTTATTTCAAGCATTTGCCAGATGGATTTGAGCAAAAAAATATAGTTTTAATTTCCTTTTTTCTAGAATCCTAGAAGCAGAGCCTAGTCAAAGTTTGAGTGAGAAAGGAAATAACCCATACATTTTATGGAGAGCTATGATGGTCCTATTAGCCACGGAAAAGTTTGGGTTTACGAAATCCATGCTAGAAGCACCATTGGAAAAACAAAGGATTACATTGGACAGGTTAGGAAAAACTTTACAGTTCCTTCAATTTCAAATTCTTATTAATAAAAAATCGTTTCAGGCACAAAAGAATGATCAAAATTGTTGAAATCGTTCATTTGACTCAACAAATTCATAAAAGAATCGTAGATATTTCAACCGCACAGGATCAAAACTCGAATTTGTCAAAGGCTGAAAAATTGGAGCTGATAGAGAATTTGCACAAGGCAAACAAGGCTGCTGCTCTCATCGGAGATTTACTTTGGACACAAAAATGTGTCCACATGGCTGCACTCAATTGTCAACCAGCAACTGGATTAATTTGCCAATTTTTGAGTGAATATTGTGAGAGTGAATTTGTATTTGGGGTTAACACGGTGAAACATGAACAATTTACTCATGATGCTTGGATTAAAAAGTGTCAACTTGGGATTGGGTCTTTGATGGGGAATAGTATGAGTATTATGCTGCTTTTTGCTGGCCATGAGGATGAGGTCATGCGAAATCGTGGATTTAAGCTAGGGTCACTTTTGGGACTAATGTACCAGGTAGATTTTTCACGACCAGAATTTGTTCAGAATGTTTTAACTCAATTTATGTATCTTCAGGCTTACGATGATATTAAATATTTCCAACGAAATGAACTCTCCAACCCAGCTTGGCTAGATGTTGGATTACTGCCAGTCGTCTACAAAATCCAGGCTGATCCTAATTTGCTCAATGCACCACACAAGGAAGTAAGTGATTTGAATTTGTACGAATATAAAACTAAACCTTAGTACTTTTTTTGGGCAAATCATTCAGGTATTCCAAAAAGTGAAAGAAGATCAGGCGAATATGACCCGGGCCTTAGACACATTTCACGTATTGCAAGAAGAGACCCTTCAGTATTTATCTTCATTGCGGCCACATGAAGCCTCGCCCGAAGCTGGAGCTCTTCTTTCTCGTTTTGTTCAAAGTTTGCAAGTTTAGTTTGATAATAAATCGATTTTAGTAATTTCCCTTTTATATGTACGACTGTCGGTTCCTCCGGTGTCTTGCTTTAGTATAGAATTTTAATTTTTTACGATTTGTATGCATTGAGTATTTGTGGTCGTGGTCGTCTTTCAGTTACAAAATAAAAGCGTTACAAAACACAAATAATTGTGCAAAATTTTTATCTCTGATGAAAAATGAAGAAAGTTGACGTTCCGTACTGAATTCTTTAACAAATCGATAAAATCCAGTAAAATTAACTCTTTTTCTAGAAAGGTCAAGGGGCAACTTGAGAATTGTGATAAAATTGAATTCCATTGATGCTGACTAATTTTTGCTTAGGCGGTTTAATTTGAATTATACCAAGGACAACCCAATTCCTCGTCATCGCCAATCGCAATTTGATTAAAAATTTTCAGTTGTACGTTTGGCTGCCGAGGCTATCGTAACGTACAATTTGGATTACGTAACTTTTTACATAACTTTAACTTTTGAACCATCATCAGTGTTAGAAGCTGATACTTCGGTGAACAGCTGGAAGTGAACTTACATAGAAGATAGAAGTTTTAATTTTCATATTTATTAGCAAATTCTTAGGACGTTAGGATAGGAAGAGTTTGTGGTGGCTGTAGTTGGAATTAATTTTTTGTCATAGGTTCATCGTTCATAATATTTTAATCATATGTACGCTTAATTACTTAAGTTAGTAGAGAAGGGTCCACTTAAATCTTAAATGTTGTCGTTAGCTTTCCCTTCTAACTGGTTCAATGGCGGACAGAAAGGTTTTGCTCAATGAAATAGCACTGCTGACAAGTAAGTAAATTTTTTCTTTGCTAATTGTATTTTAATTATAGTTACTTGGATAATAACTGCGTATTAAAACCTGGTGAATTAATTTGCTAGATTTACTAGGGCATGAGAGCCCTGCTGCTGGAGCAGAAGTTGCCCCCAAGAAGGTTTCCCCTAAACGAAAGCTGATAGTCCGCCCACGCCCTGCCAATAAATTTCGAATTAAACGTGGACCCGATCTCATACATTTTCATCCCGGAAAAGTTTTATCTGTTTTAAATAACGTGGCTGCGACTGCGAGTCAGGCTCCGATCAAACAACAAACTGAAGTAGCAGGAAATGGGCAGGTCATAGGTTATCCTGGTTTTATATCTGCTGCACAAGTTTTAAAAGCTCAGAGCTCAAGGAATCGCTCATTGTCAGCATATAAAGTAGATAGAAGAGTGAAAAAGTCTCCGGTTAGGAGTGCTGTCGCATCTAGTACAAACTATGTCAGTGTTAGGAAAAATTCTGCCACCAAATTGGCATCGTTGTTAAGCTTAAATTCATTTAAAAAGAGTCCAAAACGAAATGTGCTGCTGCCTTCATCGACCAGTCCTTTTCGAAAGTATAGCATCCGTAAATACTCAATCCGAAAGATTAAACCTTCAAGTTCAGTAAGTGCCATTAGCACTGAATCACTGTCTCCTAGAAATAATGGAAAAATATTACCATCGTACTTGAATCCAGCTAACAGTGCAAAAGGTAGGCTAAATTCTCGTCCAATAATTCAGGAAAACATTTAGCTGTCATACTATTTTTTGTAAAGGTTCTAATCGAGTAGTTCGTATCGAGGGGACAAAATTTTTAAGCAGAAATGCAGGAAAGAGTTTAAAACGCATTTCATTCTCATTCCCTGGTTTGTCCAATTTCCAAAGTTTGAGCAAACCTAAGACTCCAGGACATCGCAGTGCTAAGTATGATAATCCTTATATAAATTTATTTGCAATTAAGCTCAAGTTAATGAGGGTATTTTAGTCGAGTTTTGCAGAGATCAATCACAACTTTGGGAGGTGGGAGTAAGAAAAGCAGAATTTGTTATTTTCTAAGCAATTTTGGGCGTTGTAAGAGGAAAGAGAATTCCATGTGTCCATTTTTTCATGGCCTTCCCGAGTAATTTACAAATTTTCATTTTTTAAACCATTGTGGAGCATCTAACTTCTATTCTTGTAAAATCTAGCGTCAAAAAACAACCAAAAAAATTAGTGAAATGTAAATATTTCCGAAAGGGTGAATGTTTACGGCCAAAATGCCAATACGTCCATGAAAAGGACCCGATCGGCCGTCATCGACAACTTCACTGGGTATTCCCTAATTACTGTTGAGAATAATATGATTTTACGTATTATTCTGATCCTACTAAAATTTACTTAGAATCGGCGCGTCAAATCTTCCATTGGGAGGAAGATTCGCAAAAAGTTAGCAACGGAAGATGAAACAAAAAATCCAACGGCTAGATATTATCTAACTGAGCCGGATGCTAATCCCCTTAACGCGATTATTACCCGAAGACTCCCTAAAGGGGTCGAAATTGAAACTGTGACTCCCAGCAGCCCATGTCCATCCTCCTCCTCAAAAAGCTCAACGACATCGGAGGTGGAAGACGATCCAGAGATTGAAATTATATTTGACTCAAATTGTGATAGATCAAATGATGACCAAATGGTAAGTACAAAAGATTTGTTTTGTATTGATCGTGGTGAAGATGAGGTGCCTGCGACAAAGACGACGACGCCACCGCCGATGGAGGATATTCGTCGACAGCGACTACTTAACAAAGTAACGAGTTTAAAAGAAAGACTTGGGAGGGGTAAGGAAATGCCGATTTACCTTCCGTTCGTGTCGGAATCAGAGCCGGGAACCCAAAACCCCTGATTGAACTTGAGTTTTGTTTTTAAACGAGTGAATAGTGAAAATAAACACTTTTCGAGTTTATGAAGAAGTTGCAAGTACAAATGTTTGAGTTGTACATGCCGATAAATCTTCATTTTTCCTTCGAGTTTTATTTTTGAATATAGTACTTGATTTCGGTAACTTTTATCGCGTCTTTCAATATTTTGGACCCAGACGAGTCTTTAGGTCTCAGTGATAATGAAATATCCGCTCCTGGATAGCCATACTGCATGAACCAAGGAATTGTAATAGTTGTAATAGTAAAATAATCTATGTTATGATATATTTTAAGTAATCCAATCTTAAAAGCACGATTGTGAAATAATTACACAATATTTGAAATAAAAATCTTAAAAAAATAATGATTGTGCACTGGAATTTTGCATGTATATCTCGTCTCATTTATTTCTGTCTCCCGTTATTAATATCAGGTTTGGATTTTTCGATTCTAGACAGACAGGCGTGGGCAAATTAGTAGGGTACTTGCAAGATTTTATAGAAATTTGAGTTTCTTACTTGAAATGATGTAACCCTTTTGAGTAAACCATGATCGAATAATAATTTTCCGAGGAATTGAATGGTTTAGTATTGTCCGAAGCTACGAATGAGCTGATAGGAAATTCTAACAGAACATCACACTTTAGAACATTTCGACACATTTGCTGTTAAGAAATAAAGTTAATCGAGTACATAACAGAATTTTCGTTCAGAAACTCACGCGCATACAAGCCGTATCGCTTAATATGAATATTCGTGTAAAAGAATTTGCTATTCCGATCTTTATAGTTTCTTTTAGCATGAGTTCAACCAATAGGGTATTTTGTCCGGGTTGCATTGTTTGAGACGTGGCCATCATGAAGGGTTCTATCAGAGCTCCCTTAGAATTAGAATATGTCAAACGAGTCCTGAAAGCAAGCACAGCATGTAATAAAATTAAAAAACGATTTTCAATTTCGTTAAGGAACAACGAACGTACTTGGCGTTCTCTTCACACTTGTCAAACAAATCCTCAGCATTTTTCATGGATTTTGGCACTTTCTTAGGATTCGGCTTGGAATTTGCATCCACGTTTAAAGATGCAGCTACGATTTCCTTCGTTTCCTTGCTTTCCACTACAATCCTTCAGATTTCAAGTTTAAGATTTTAGGAGTAATTATAATTTTTTTCAAAGTTGAACATGTTGCGTCATTACGATAAATTCTGTGGTAAAATCCAAGACCACTGATTTGACAAGTATTCATGAAAATCTTCATATGATGCTGATTCATAAAGGTCAAATTTTCCAGTTTCGGAATAGGCCCAAGAAAGTATCCTGGAAGTTAAATTCAGTATCTCAATTCGTATTAACGGCACTTTTTTTTCTTTATTTCAACGTACTGAAGGACTTTCTCCTTGTGAATTCCTTGCATTGGCAAAATAACGTACTTTTTCCATGTCGCGTGCAATGATTGAATTCCCATGTCTTCCTTCCCTTGAGATTTAATCAACAGGTTGACAATTGCAGGAAGAAATTGACATGATACAAAATCTTCCAGTGCTAAAAATTCAATCAAGAATCATCTTCGAACATGTTTTATTTTCATTAGTAATTAAATTACAAATGTGATATCCTTTTCCTCGAAGCCTTGAGACAGTCAAAATGACATTGCTGGAATTTCCACCCAAATGCCAGAAGGATTCATGAAAATTTGTAATGACAAATGGAATGGATACGCCAATACTAAGGGCCACAACTTCGCACAAGACTTTTCCAGCCTCTAGTTGAGGTCCAGAAAGTTTTAATGGGTTCCAATCCATTGTATTTGCCACTGTTCGTGTGTACAATATTTCTAAGAATTTTTCCTGAATCAACGAATTTTGCAACGAAAAAAACCTTACAAATTTTCCGAGACGCTTTATAATTCTCCATGAGTTTAAATCGATCTACTCGTCCATCAGATTGAGTTGGAAAGAATTCTTGTGGGAATATTTCTGGAATACAATATTTTTCAACTTGGGTTAAAATTGCATGAGCCACGTCTGAGGCAATAACGTCTTGCTTCAGGACAACCGCAGCTACGATTACCTAAAAATAGGATACTGTAGTAAAATAATCAGGTGAAAATCATATTAACGGACTTGGTCATCTCGTTCCGGGTGAAAAACAAAGATTTCCTCATCATTAACTAGCCCAGTATTTCTAATAGCACGAGAAATTGTACCCAAGTCAACTTGTTTTCTTCCGACTTTAACAATATAGGCAGAGTGACCTTCATGGTAGAGTCGGAGAACACCGTCTGCATCCTCTGTTATTCTACCCAAGTCACCCGTTCTAAATATTCTGGAATATTCTGAGACAAATAATTTTCGCGTTAAATTCAAAAGAATTGTGGTTGCTGATCAGTTTTACCTTTTGTTCTACCCATTTGATTTGGCAAGAATTTGCCAACTACGTCACTTGAAATATAATTTTCAGCCAGACAAGCCCCACTCACACAGATTTGACCAATGGCATCCAATGGCAAAACAGTTTGTCTTTCAGACATGACATAAATCATCGTGTTTGCAATCGGGGTACCCAATGGGGCCTGATAATCCGTTGACCTACTCTCAAAGTCTTTCATACTGTGAAATACGTCAAAAGTTGCATCTGCCGTAGTCTCAGTTGTCCCGTACAAGTGAACTAATCTTGGAATTCTTTTCCCATTGACAACGCGTTCTTCATTTTCCTCAGGCAAAGCATCAAAAAATCTTGAACAAAGATCCTTTTGTTAACATATCACCACAACAAAGCCAACTACGAACAACGGAGAGTTGACCTTTGAGGTCAAGAGCGTTTTGAGGAGACGAGGATCCAATTTCACTCAAAATACTCGCAAGGACTGCAGATGAAACTGTTAGACGTGTGACTTTGTGTTCAGCAATAGAGGAAATTATGTAATCAGGCTTGGGCAAATTAACTTTGTTTAGAATGACCAGTGGAGTTCCTTTCAAGAGGGGAGCAAATATATCTGGGATTGAAGTGTGGACAATTGGATGGGTCAATAGGCAAGCCACATCGTCTTCATCAAAAGGCATCAGATCCCATTGCCACATGATTCGATTCAAAATTGCCCTGGAATGAAACAAATGGTTTAGAACTTAATAATTGGATTGAATATCAATTTTTCCTGACCTATGGCTTATTCTAACCCCACGTCGTCGGCCAGATGCCCCAGCACTAAAATAAATAGCTGCAGTTCTATCCCAAGGCTTCTTCTCGTGTTCTAATGGAATCACATCATTCAAATCGGATGGAAGTTTGTTGGCAATTTCCAATAGTTTGTTAATTTTAACAACGTGAGCAATACGACCAATAGCTTGAAAACGAGCCACGATTGGTTCATGAGATTCCGTAATGATGAGAATTGGTCGAATAGAAGCGACCATTCGTACCAAATTTTCCTCAGGGGTAAGTGGATCTATGGGTAAGTAAGTTGCACCTACTTTTATGATGGCAAAAAGTGTAATGATCATGATTTCTGTATTTCCAAGACAAAATGGAATCACCAAATCTCCATCCTCATTGTTGCAACTCCATTCTTGAGCATTTAATTCATTTATAATTGCTTTGGCCAGCAAAGTTGAATTATCTTCTAATTCGGCAAATGTACAACGTGAAGTTCCATCGTAGATCAGGGCTATAGAGTCTCTTTTAATTTGCCCAGAAAATAATCTTCCAGTAAAATAATCCGTCAGGGAAACATTTGTTGGGAGTTTTAAAAATTTGCCTTTAATCACGCTGCTGCCAATGCTCAGAATTCCTATATCGTAATTATGATTTGGGGAATTATATTATATTTTTATGCTGCTTCTTGCTCATGTAAAATTCAAACCTGTTCTGCATAGGTTACAACAAAATAATTTCTTCATCATGAGAGTTTTTACTCAAATTAAAATATCCAAAGTGTTTTATAACTTTTATATTTTTAACACTTAATTTTGGAAGTATTTTCCTTAAAATGCCCATAGCTAAGGTTTTTGTTGACTCTTTATGGCCATGACATGACAACACTTGAGGACACAGATCCATTGGATTTGAATTTGTCAGTATTTTCCCAAAAATTATCAAGGTTTTCCCTTATTTTTAGCAGCCTCTGCAGATTTGACCTTTTCCTTTTGAGTATGACGAGGTTGGACTGAGGAGAGGCGTTTT